>WWNC01000390.1:0-18546 GCA_011125475.1 Melanerpes aurifrons
AAGGGCATCTCAGGGCAACCGCCATTAAAAGGCTTATCCACAGATTAACCTTACCGAGAGCTCTGCCCAGATGTCTATCTATGCCATTATCCCTCGAGAGAGTTCCTAGCTGAGCTGCTGATTTTTTGGGGGTAAAAAGAGCCAATTTGGTGCCAAAATGGACAATAAAGGCCAACTTGGGGCCAAAAAGGGACAATTTGTGGCTAAAAAGGGACAATAAAGGCCAGCTTGCAGCCAGAAAAGACCAATTTTGGTCAAAAAAGGACGAATAAGGGCAAATTTGGGTCCCAAAGGGGCCAATTTAGGGCCAAAAAGAGCCAACAGGGGGCTAAAAAGGGACAATAAAGGCCAACTTGGGACCAAAAAGGGACAATAAAGGCCAACTTGGGGCCAAAAAGAGCCAATTTGGGGCCCAAAAGGGACAATAAAGGCCACAATAAAGGGACATTTTTGGGGGCCTAGGGGATACTCTGGGGCCTCTTAGACGTGGATGAGAGCCACTGGAGGTGTTTGGGACATGGGGAAGGCCAACTCGGGTGGTCGCCCTCTGGTGGCCACTCCTGGTGGTGGCCATGAAGGAGGGGTTGGGGATGGGGAGGCAGAAGTGAGGGGGGCAGAGGTGGAGGGGAGGCTGGGGGGGGGCAGCAGATGTGGGAGGGGCTGAAGTGCGGGGGGCATAGGTGAGGGGGGAGAGAGGTTGGGAGGGGGTGCAAAGGTGGGGGGGCAGAGGTGAGGAGGGGGAAAGGTGAAGGGGGAGGGCAGGGGTGACAGGAGAGATGGGGAAGGTAGGGGGTGGGGTGGGGGCTCAGGAGGGCTCAGGGCACACACCTGCAGGGGGTGTTGGGGTTGCTGGGGTCCCAGGCCCTGCTCTGGGCTGGGGTTCTGCTGCCATTGTGCAGCAGAGTCTGGGAGCTGCAGTGCAGAGTATGGCTGCCTGTGGGCACACACCATGGGCACCTCGGGGGCACCTCAGGGGCAACCAAGGGGCATCCAAGGGCTACCAACCCCCTGAGATCCACCAAAGCCCTGAGATGTCTCCAAGCCCCTTTAGAGACCTCCAGCCCCTCTGAGATGCCTCCAACCCCTCCAAGATGGCTCCAGCCCCCCGACACCCGTCCAAGCCCCAAGAGAAGCCTCCAAAGGACCAAGTTTGGCCTCCAAACCCCCTTCCGATCCCTCCAAACCCCCAAGACCCCTCCAAGCCCCAAGAGAAGCCTCCAAAGGACCAAGTCTGGCCTCCCAACCCCCAGCCCCCCAGGGCCTCACCGAGTGGGGGCTGTTGATGACCTTGATGATGCCCTGGACGTGGATGTTGTTCTGCACCGAGTCGAGGGCCGCGGCGAAGCAGTTGTCCTTCTTCCTGCTCACAGCCTGGTGCCTCACTGCCACCACCTTCCCATACATGTTCAGCACCTGCAGGTGGCGCCACAGTCCCTGCTGAGCACGGGGGTCACGATCCCAGGGGGCAGGGAGGGGGAAGGGAGAGGGTTGGTGACAGCCAAAAGGGTTGGGGAAAGGAGGAGGAGGAGGTTGGGGGGAGGAGGAGGAAGAGCTTGGGGGGAGGAGGAGGAAGAGGTTTGGGACATGGGGAAGGCCAACTCGGGTGGTAGGACCCCATGGAGGCGTCGCCTTGAGGGGCTCTGGGGCCACCCCTGACTTGATCTGCAGGGCCTGGGGGGACAGGAGGGGACCTTGGGGACCCTTGGGGACATTTTGGGGACCTCCTGACCGTGTCAGTGAACTGGTAGCCAATGGACTTCCACAACAGGGCGATGGCTGTGGCTCGCTCCTCCCCCATCTGGGGACACAGAGGGACAGGGTGGGGACAGGAAGGGGACAGGAAGGGACATTGGGGCACAGAAATGGCAATTTAGGGCCAAAAAGAGGCAATTTGGGGGCAGGAAGGGGACAGAAAGGGGAGAAGAAGGGAGAGTTTGGGGACAGGAAGGGCATTTAAGGGCCAAAAAGAGGCAATTTGACACCAGGAATGGGGCAGGAAGGGGGTAGGAAGGGGCATTTGGGGACAGAAATGGCAGTTTAGGGTCCAAAAAAGGTGATCTGGGGTCAAAAGGGGCCAATTTGGGGCTAAAAAGGGACAATAAAGGCCAACCTGGGGCCAGTAAAGAGCCAATCTGGGGCCAAAAAGGGACAATAAAGGCCAACCTGGGGACAAAGAGAGCCAATTTGGATCTAAGAAGGGACAATAAATGCAAATTTGGGGCCAAATAGGGACAATAAAGGCCAACAAGAGCAAATTTGGGGCTAAAAAGGGACAATAAAGGCCAACTTGGGGACAGAAAGCGCCAATTTAGGGCTAAAAAGGCACAATTTGGGGCTGAAAGGGCCAATAAAGCCCAATTTGGGAGCAGAATGAGCCAATAAAAGACAGCTTGGGGCCAAAACGGGCCAATGTGGGGCCAAAGAGGGCTAATAAAGGCTATTTTGGGGCCAAAAAAGGACAATAAAAGCCAGGTTGGGGCTGAAAAAAAGCCAATTTGGGGCTAAAAAGGGACAATAAAGGCCAACTGGGGCTGGAATGGGCCAATGTGGGGCTAAAAGGGGCCAATAATGGCCAATTTGGGGCCAAAAAAGGCCAATTTAGGGCTAAAAATAACCAATTTGGCACCAAAAAGAGCCAACAAAGCCAAATTTATAGCCAGAAAGAGGCAATTTAGGGCCAAAAAGGGACAGTAAAGGCCAATGTGGGGCCAAAAAGGGACAATTGGGGGTTAAAAAGGGACAATAAAGGATAAGTTGGGGCCAAAAGAAGCCAATTTGGGGCCATAAAGGGCCAATAAATGCCTACTTGCGGTCAATTTGGGGCCAGAAAGGGTCAATAAAAGCCAACTGGGGCTGGAATGGGCCAGCTTGGGGTCAAAAAGAGCCAATAAAGGCCAATTGGGGGGCAAAAAGAGCCAATAAAGGCCAATTGGGGGGCAAAGGAGCCAATTTGGGGCTAAAAAGGGACAATAAAGGCTAACTTGGGGACAAAGAGAGCCAATTTGTGTCTAAAAAGAGACAAAAAAGGCCAATTTGTGGCCAAAAAGGGACAATAAATGCAAATTTGGGGCCCCAGAGGGACAATAAAGGCCAAAAAGAGCAAATTGGTGTCAAAAAGTGCCTAAAAGGGCCAATTTGGGGCCAAAAAGGGACAATAAAGGCCATCTTGGAGCCAAAAAGGGCCAACAAAGGCCAGTTTGGGGCCAAAAAGGGCCAACTTGGGGCTATAAAGGGACAATAAAGGCCAACTTGGGGACAAAGAGAGCCAATTTGGGTCTAAAAAGGGGCAATAAATGCCAATTTGGGGCCAAATAGGGACAAGAAAGGCCAACAAGAGCAAATTTGGGGCTAAAAAGGGCCAATAAAGGCCAACTTGGGGCCCAAAATGACCAATTTTGGGCTAAAAAGGAAAAATAAAGGCAAATTTGGGGCCAAAAAAGGCCAATTTGGGGCAAAAATGGACCAATAAGGGCCAATTTGGGGCTAGAAAGGCACTATAAAGGCCAGGTAGGGCCAGAAGAGAACCAAACTGGGGCTAAAAAGGGACAATAAAGGCCAATTTGGGGACAGAAAGAGCCAATTTAGGGCTAAAAGGCACAATTTGAGGCTGAAAGGGCAATAAAGGACAGTCTGGGGCCAAAACAGGCCAATGTGGGGCTAAAAAGGAACAATAAAGGCCAACTTGGGGCCAAAAAGGGACAATAAAGGCCAACTAGGGGTCAAATGAAGCCGATTTGAGGCCAAAAAGGGCCAACAAAGGACAAATTGGGGACAAAAAGGGCCAATTTGGGGCCAAAAGGGCCTATAAAGGCCGATTTGGGACCAGAAAAGCCAATCTGGGGACAATAAAGAGCCAATGTGAGGGCACAAAGGGCTAATAAAGCAAATTTGGGGCCAAAACCGGTCAATTTGGGGCTAAAAAAGGAAAAAGGCCAACGTGGGGCCAAATAGAGCCAATTTGGGGCCAAAAAGGGATAATTTATGGCCAAAAAGGGACAATAAAGGCCAATTTGTGGCCAAAAAGGGACAATTTGGGAGTAAAAAGAGCCAATTTAGGGCCAAAAAGGGACAATAAAGGCCAATTTGGGGCAATAAAAGGACAATGAAGGCCAACCTGGGGACAAAGAGAGCCAATTTGGGTCTAAAAAGGAGCAATAAATGCCAATTTGAAGCCAAAAAGAGATAACTGGGGGCTAAAAACAGACAATAAAGGGTAAGCTGGGGCCTAAAAGAGCCTCTCTGGGGCTTTAAAGGGCCAATAAATGCCAACATGGGGCCAAAAACAACCAAGTTGTGGCCAGAAAGGGCCAATAAAGGCAAATGTGAGGCCAAAAAGCCAAGTTGGGGCTAATAAGGCACAATAAAGGCCAGCTTGGGGCCAGAAATGGCCAGTTTGGGGCTAAAAAGGGCCAATAAAGGTGAATTTGGGGCCAGAAAGAGCCAATTTGGGGGTTAAAAGGGCAAATTCAGGGCCAGAAAGGGCCATTTAGGGTCAGGTTGTCCCCATTCCCCCCCCACCAGTACTCACCCTGCACTTCACAGTCCAGAGGTTAGGGTCTCTGTGGGGGTGGGGGGTGCCAAGAAGCCACCATTAAGGCGGGGCCTGGTCCCAGTTTGCCCAGTTGCAGGCCCTCCCCTCCAAAAAGCATCCCTGGAGTGAGTGGAGCCCTGGGAGCAGCTGCTGTTGAGTGACATCATCAGAGAGCTCCTTTGAGGCAGCAGAGACAGTGCAGGAAATAGGGAGAGGAAGGGAGAAATTGGGGGAAAAATGGGGGGGGAAGGAAGGGGAAAGGGGGAAGGAAGGGGGGGGAAGGAAGGGGAAGGAAGGGGAAGGGGGGAGGAAGGGGAAGGAAGGGAAGGAAGGGGAAGGGGGAGGAAGGGGAAGGAAGGGGAAGGGGGAGGAAGGGGAAGGAAGGGGAAGGAAGGGGAAGGAAGGGGAAGGGGGGAAGGCAGGGAAGGGGGAAGGCAGGGGAAGGGGGGAAGGAAGGGGAAGAAGGGGAAGGAAGGGGAAGGAGGGAAGGTAGGGGAAGGGGAAGGAAGGGGAAGGAAGGGGAAGGAAGGGGAAGGAAGGGGAAGGAAGGGGAAATGGTGCATTGGCTGGGAATCGTCTGAACCTTCACATCTTTTGAACTGCAAATGAAGGGGCGCCCCACAGCATTTTCTGTGGCTTCATTGTAGTCAAAAGATGGAATGGTCAGCACGATCAGAACTCAATAAAGGCAAGCAAAGAAATTTTTAATTTTTTTAAAATTTTTTTTCTTTTTTCTTTTATTTTCTTTTTTTTTCTTTTTTTTGTGTTGTTTCATTGTTTGACATCCAATTGGAGGACGTGGACCCCGTAAAACTTCGTATACGAGATCCAAGCGACAACGACCACGGTGGTGAGAATACCGCTTGGGGGGGGAAGGATTCGGCTACATTTGTATTCGGCTACCATAGTTTGAGTGTTTGAGTCCGCTGTTTCAGGTTCTGCAAGGGGGGAGGTACGGTGGATCTGGCATGGTGGCTCTGGCTGGTAAAGAAGAGGGGTATTCGTGAGTAGGAATTATTTTGATTATTCCGCTTGCATGATTATTTGTGGTATTGTTCCACTTGCATGAGTATTTGTGGTTTATTCCACTTGCCTAAGTATTTGTGGTAGCCAGGAATTGTATTCGTGAGTAGGAATAGTTTAGGCTGTTCCACTCGCATGAGTTTTTGTAGTAGCCAGGAATTGTATTCGTGAGTAGGAATTGTTTAGACTGCTCCACTCACATGAGTATTTGGAATTCTTTGGATTTTTTTTAGTTTTTTATTTTAGTTTTATTTTATTTTAGTTTTATTTTATTTGTTTATTATTTGTAATATTTGTGGTAGTCAGGAGAAAATGGGACAAAAGAAGAGTAAGTCATCAAGGCAGGATGGCAAGAAGGCTTTACCTTCTATTCCTCCAGAGAGTCCGTTAGGAATGCTCATTCAGTACTGGGAGGATGATGGACAGAGAAAAGGGAAATCAAAAGAAAGAATGATTCACTACTGTATGGAGGTATGGCCAAAAGAATCATTAAGACCACATGTGTTTTGGCCTATTTTTGGATCTTTTGAAGATTGGATTTGCCAAGCTTTGAACCATCATGTGAATTCTAAAAAGTGTTTTAGTAAGGAAGAAGCTGAATATGTTGCTATTTGGATTAGGGTCTCACGGCCCTCTCCTGTTCCAATACTGGCATTAAAAGCTGAGGATAAGGATAAGGACAAAGACAAGGAGAAGGAGAAATGGGAACCCCTGGATAACCTACCACCACCTTTTCACCAGAACAGGGGTCAAGGTCCCCTAAATCAAATAGCCCTGCAACCAACTTCTCCTTCACCCACCCAAACAAGAAGCAGAGTGAGGAATGACAGGAATGAACAAGAGGGAGACAGTGTAGGATTACATCCACTCAGGGAAGTGCCTATGGGGGGGCAGCAAGGAGGAATAGGGTTTGTGACTGTACCTCTCAGTACATCAGATGTCTGCAGTTTTAAGAAAGAGATGGGTACCTTGCTGGATGATCCCTTAGGTGTAGCTGAGAGACTGGACCAATTTTTGGGTCCCAATGCATATACTTGGAAAGAGGTGCAGTCTATTTTGAGTATTCTATTCACTGCAGAGGAAAGAAACAGGATTAGACAGGCTGGTATGAGAATATGGGAAAGGCAGAATCAGGGGGGGCCACCAGGAGATCAAAAGTGGCCTAATCAAGACCCTGGGTGGGACCATCAGCAGCCCCAAGGGAGACAGAATATGAGTGACCTGAGGACTATAATAATACAAGGAATTAGGAAGCTGTTCCTAGAGGACAGAATTTTGATAAAGCTTTTAGTGACCAACAGAGGAAAGATGAATCTCCTACGGAGTGGATGGGAAAATTAAAGAAAGATTTGCAGATGTACTCTGGAATAGACCCCAATCCTGCAGTTGGAGTGATACTTCTCAGGACACAGTTTGTGGTGAAATCATGGGGAGATATTAGAAAGAAACTGGAAAAGATCGAGGATTGGCAAGACAGGGGATTAGAGGAGTTACTATGGGAAGCTCAGAAAGTATATGTAAGGAGGGATGAAGAGAAACAAAAAGCAGAGGCTAAACTGTTTGTAACTGCTGTAAGGGAAAGTCAGAAATCAGGCAGCAGCTCGGACCTTTGGGGTACTATCGATCATGGATAAAGGTGTCAGGGGCTGTATATTCTGGGGACAAGAATATCAAATGAGTCCCCAGAAGGAGGAGGTAATTTTTTTGGTAGATATAGGAGCAGAAAATCGATTATACAAAAGACTCCTAAGACTTCTAAGAGGGTTGAGAAGGAAAAACCCCAGCAACAGTAATTGAAGCTAAAGGGGAACCTTTTAAGGTGCCCCTGCTTGAAAATATAGAAATAGAATCTGGAAAAGGATTTGTTTAAATGATTTGTTAGTTGTTTCAGAGACTGAATACACTCTCTTGGGAGAGATCTCTTTTTGTTTTGTCAACAACAGATTGCAGCTGTCCGGACTGCAGAAAAAGGGTGGCCGCGTGTGTCGCGAGTGAAAGGACAGTAACCTCTGAGCCTGGAGAGATTAGAGTGACTCTACAGAGAAAGCAAAACTGACATCAGCATGAATTCCACACCACTTATACAGATGATTGGAAGCATCTCCGAGACTGCAGTTAGTGCTGACAGATAAGTACTCGATGCAATACTGTAACATCTCAGTCTGAAAGCTCCGGAACTTACAAGACAGACCCACCTCCTGAAATATATGCAATAGCATGTGATATTGAATCTGTGTTGCAAGAGAACATTGAGGAATATCCCCATTTCATTCTGTGTATAAAGCATCATAGAACTCATGGGGGATGGGTAACTTGTAAATGTTTTAAATGTTGTAAGAAATGGTCTTGTATCTCTTATAATTGAGGAGTATTTTGTCCTGAATGCTGTAACTGTAAAACTGTAAAAGTAGGCCCCAACGTAGGCAGTTTGGATTGACAAATATAGAGATCTTATTTTGTGGTAACGAAAAAGGATTTAAATCCCCATGGAAAATTCTTGAAAGGGATTGGCATAAGTGGGAAATAAAGGCTAGAGAAATTTTTAGTTAGGGATACCAAGAACAATTAGAATAGAATAGAATGGAATGGAGTAGGCCAGGTTGGAGGAGACCTTCGGGATCGTCGCGTCTGGCCTATCAACCAATCCAGCCTACCATCAACCAGCACCCCCAGGTCCCTCTCTGCCTGGCCACTCTTCATCCACTCTGACCCCAGCCTGTAGCACTGCATGGGATTACTGTGACCAATGTGCAGAACCCAGCACTTGGATGTGTTAAATCTCATGCCGTTGGATTCTGCCCATCTGTCCAGGTCCCTCTGCAAAGCCTCTCTACCCTCCAGCAGATCAACTTCTGCCCCAGCTTGGTGTCATTTGCAAATTTACTGATGATGGACTCAATGCCCTCCTCCAGATCATCGATGAAGATGTTAAAAAGCACAGGGCCCAGCACTGATCCTTGGGGCACACCACTGGTGCCTGGCTGCCAGCTGGATGTGACACCATTCACCACCACTCTCTGGGCTCTGCCTCCAGCCAGTTCCTAACCCAGCTCAGAGAGCTGCTGTCCAAGCCAGGGGCTGACAGCTTGGCCAGGAGTTTGCTGTGGGAGACAGTGTCAAAAGCCTTGCTGAGGTCCAGGTAGACTACATCCACAGGCTTCCCCACATCCACCAGGCAGTCACCTGATCATAGAAGGAGATCAGGTTTTTGAAATTGAAAGGGTTAGTAAAAAAAAAAAAAAAAAAGTAAGGAAGACATAAGAAAAATTATTGTAGAGGATTTTGAGGGAAGAGGAATTGAAATAACAAAAGCACAATGGGAAATGGTAAACAAGCCAACTGAGGAAGCAGAGAAAAGACTCCGAATGAAATCTTAAAGTGGGTTAAGGAATCTGTGGGGCTCCTGAAGAATGTAACTGCTGCCAAGAAGACATGACACCTGGCTGCTGGTTGCACCCAGTAGGCTAAGGAGGTAGAGTTAACATATACTGGTGGAGCCTAATCTTGATCCTAACCCTGTTTTTGTATAAGGAGTCCAATCAAAATCAAAGACCATGTTCCCATGTGTGGATAAATTCTCTTCTAATATTAGTAATGATAGGTAGGTTGAAAGGCCATTATGGAGCTAAGATTATAACATCATCTGAAGTAAAGGTATGAGAACAGAACACTTATCTGCAGTTGTTGAAAGGGAGCAAATCCACTACCAACCAGGCATAACAAGTATCATAGTTTTGCTAGGAAGCTTCTACCTTGGCTTGGGGTTAGTGAACTTGAAAAAGCGATGGTAAATTTTTCTGCTACAGCTCAAATTATGATGAATGCAAGCATAGATGCAATAAAAGCTCAATAGCTTGAAGTCAATAGTGTCTCAAAACAGGTTAGCTTTGGATTTCTTACATGTTGTATGTGTAGTCATAAATGTAAGCTGTTGTAGTTATGTTAATCTGTAGTTTTGTTAAGTGATTGTACAGCACAATCAAATATTACATCAGATTTCTTTGGATGATACTTCTTCTGGATTTAAAGAAATATGGGATAAGTTAACTTCTTGCTTATCGAATATAAGTTGCTTTAAACAATTGTTTGTAATACCTGTTGGAATAATTGTAATACTGACCTGTGTAATTCATTGTAATTGTTGTTTTAAAATGGTAAGACCTTTAGGTAAAATTGTTTATGCCAATAAGTTACAAGCAGATGGTTATGATCTGAAGGTGATCAAAATAGAGGAATTTAATTATGATCCAATTAAGAAGGTTCTGAAATATCTGGAAATTTTAACACAAATCAATGGTGACAAAAAGAAAATGGGGGATTGTGATGAAAATACTGGTGATTTGTGTCAAAATTATAAGACTTAGAGTGCACTGGGATTAAGGGTCAGGATCTTGTGAGGCCTGTTTAGAGGGTAAAGGGAAAGAAACTGTGACCAGTTGACGTTGTCCCCTTAAGAAAGGGAATATGGTGGACGGAAGTTGGTAAACAGAAAGAATAATCTAAACTATTTCATTGTTGAAGTGGGAGGAAGCACCTTCTGAACTGGGAGTGAACTGGGCATTCCAGCACTTCTATCTGCAGTCTTGCTTCCGCCTCTTCTTCAGGCAGCAGCTTTTTGTGCTGGGCTTTCTGCCAAGGCTCCGGCCTTCAAACTGACAAATCTGATAAGGCCTGTATTAACTGCTTCCAATTAACACAAAACTGCTTTTAACTTCTTTCTTTCTTCTTTCTCCCTTTTCTGACCTACTCTGGGGAAAGGGGGGGAGAGAGGGGAGAGCGGAGGTGGGGAACCCCTCAGCAAGGGGGGTTACTCTCATTTCTGTGTTACTTTATTGTATATCATTGTATATATTGTAGATATTGTAAATTTGTATATATTCCCCTGCATACCCTACATTGCTTTGTAAATATAAAGCTCCACTGCTTTGCTAATTCAGCTTGTGAGTTTTTTTTTCCCTTTTGTGGCGGGTGGAAGGGTAAAGCCAAGAAGCCTCCTCCCTTCCCCCTTGTAAGGTAAAAGGGAAAAGAAAAATTGAAGGGAAAGGAAAAAAAACTCACCAGCTGAATTAGCAAAGCAGTGGAGCTATATTTACAAAGCAGTGTAGGGTTTTGCAGGGGAATATTTACAAATTTACAATATCTACAATATATACAAAGATATACAACAGAGTAACACAGAAATGAGAGTAACTCCCCTCGGCCGAGGGGGTTCCCCACCTCCGCTCTCCCCTCTCTTCCCCCTTTTCCCCAGAATAGTTCGGAAAAGAGGGAGAAAGAAGAAAGAAAGAAGTTAAAAGCAGTTTGTGTTAATTGGAAGCAGTTAATACAGGCCTGGCTTTTCTTATCTTCAAGGCCGAAGTCTTGGCAGAAAGCCCAGCACAGAGATAGTTGCCCAAAGGAAAGGCGGAAGCAAGACTGACCGAGAAGTGCTGGAAATGCCCATTTCACTCCCCGGTTCAGAAGGTGCTTCCTCCTACTTGACCAATGAAAATTAGTTTAGACTATTCCTTCCGTTTACCAACTTCCGTCCACCATATTCCCTTTCTTAAAGGGGACACCGTCAACCGGCCACAGTCCACCCCTTCTAAACAATTTCATTGGCTGTTCATACTGTCCATCCAATCCAAAACAATATTTACAGTTCGTGAGTAAAGTTCATAGTCCATTCCGGCTATGCTCAGATGTGGATGATTCAAAAGTCCAAGAAAATCAGAAAATGAGAAAAGTGGAAAAACAGTTTATTTCTTCACCGACGAAGCGAAGAAAAGGGAAACAGGGATTCTCAGGGTCTCTTAGTTGACTCAGGGCTCTCAGGGATCTCAGGGTTCGTGCACCGTAGATTCCTCGTTGATTCTTCTTTTGGGCGCGATGTAGCTGTAGAACAGTTCGAAGTTAACCTCTTTCAGCTAAAGTTAAATTTCTTTGTGGAATACACTGAATTTCACCATTCTCTTGCATTACCCAATAAGTGTGACCCGGACC
Organism: Melanerpes aurifrons; assembly: GCA_011125475.1. Lineage (NCBI taxonomy): Eukaryota > Metazoa > Chordata > Aves > Piciformes > Picidae > Melanerpes > Melanerpes aurifrons. The sequence continues at coordinate 11,537 of WWNC01000390.1, forward strand.
TTCAGCTGAAACCACCCCTCGGACAGGTTTAGCCTCTCCTGAGGGTGAAAATACCCAAACAGTTTTACCTAACAGATTCTTTTCTTTAACAACAGGAACTCTATCACCTTCTACTTTCCGTAGCAAATCTGAATGTGCAGGTCCAGCTCGGTTCACTGAACCTCTACTATTTACCAGCCAGGTTGCTTGTGCTAAATGTTTTCCCAGTTTTTCAAAGATCCACCCCCATGGCTTTAAGAGTGGTCTTCAACAAACCGTTGTAGCGTTCAATCTTCCCTGAAGCTGGTGCATAGTAGGGAATGTGGAATATCCACTCAATACCGTGCTCTTTTGCCCAGTTCTTTACAAGGTTGTTCTTGAAATGAGTTCCGTTGTCTGACTCAATCCTCTCTGGAGTTCCGTGTCTCCACAGGATCTGTCTCTCCAGACCGAGAACGGTGTTGCGTGCAGTTGCATGTGGAACTGGATAAGTTTCCAACCATCCAGTGTTTGCCTCTACCATAGTAAGCACGTATTGCTTACCAGAACGAGAACGTGGTAGAGTGATGTAGTCAATCTGCCAAGCTTCACCATATTTGTACTTGGACCATCTGTCACCATACCACAAGGGCTTAAGTCGTTTTGCCTGCTTAATAGCAGCACAAATGTCACAGTCATGGATGACTTGTGTGATAGCATCCATGGAAATGTCTATGGATCTGTCACGAGCCCATTGGTATGTTGCATCTCTGCCTTGATGTCCTGACGAATCGTGAGCCCACCGAGCTAAGAATATCTCACCTCGGTGTTTCCAGTCGAGATCAAGATTAGAGTCCATGTCTACTTGAGAAACTCTTGCAGCTAGATCTGCCTGATGGTTGTGTTGCTGTTCCTCAGTAGCTTTGCTCTTAGGAATGTGAGCATCTATGTGTCTCACTTTCACTGGAATTCTCTCGATTCGATCAGCAATGTCCTGCCACAGGTTGGCTGCCCAAATGGGTTTTCCTTTCCTCTGCCAACCACTCTTTTTCCAGTTCTTTAGCCAACCCCATAGAGCATTGGCTACCATCCATGAGTCGGTGTAGAGATAAAGCTTTGGCCATCTCTCACGTTCAGCTACGTCGAGAGCTAGCTGGACAGCTTTTACCTCTGCGAACTGACTGGATTCTCCTTCTCCATCTTTCGCCTCTGCAACTCGGCGTGTTGGACTCCACACTGCAGACTTCCACCTTCGCTTGTTTCCAACAAGACGACAGGAACCGTCTGTGAACAAAGCATATTTCTTCTCATCATCAGAAAGGTCATTGTAAGGAGGAGCTTCCTCAGCACGAGTTACTTTCTCCTCTGGAGGTTTAGCACAGTTGATACCTTCAGGCCAACTTGAGATCACCTCCACTAGACCAGGTCTTTCAAGATTTCCCATTCGAGCTCTCTGTGTTATCAGAGCCATCCACTTAGACCATGTGGAGTCTGTGGCATGATGTGGTGTGGAACCTTTGCCTTTGAACATCCAATTCAAAACTGGTAATCTGGGAGCTAAGAGAAGTTGTGATTCAGTTCCAATCACTTCAGAAGATGCTTTCACTCCTTCATAGGCAGCTAAAATTTCTTTCTCTGTTGGAGTATAATTAGCCTCTGAACCTCTGTAACCTCGACTCCAGAAACCAAGAGGTCGTCCACGTGTCTCACCTGGAGCTTTTCGCCACAAGCACCAGGTTGGACCATTGTCACTTGCAGCCGTGTACAAAATGTTCTTAATGTCTGGACCATCTCGGACAGGTCCCAGACCCATTGCTTGAACTACCTCTTGCTTTATCTGGTCAAAGGCTGCTTGTTGTTCAGGTCCCCAGTGGAAATGGTTTCTCTTTCGAGTCACATCATACAGAGGTTTCACAATCTGACTGTATCCAGGAATGTGCAGTCTCCAAAATCCCACTATCCCCAAGAAACGTAGGGTCTCTTGCTTGTTTGTGGGACTTGCCATGGTAGAGACTCTATTTACCACATCCACTGGAATGTGTTGGCGTCCATCCTGCCATCGCACTCCCAGAAACTGAATCTCTGTGGTAGGTCCTTTCACCTTGTCTCGTTTGATGGCAAAACCTGCATTCAGAAGAATGTCAATGATTTTGTTACCTTTCTCAAGACTTCCTCAGCAGTTTTACCCCAGACGATGATATCATCGATGAACTGGATGTGTTCTGGAGCACTGCCTTTCTCCAGAGCATCGTGGATCACTGCATGACAGATGCTTGAGCTGTGGATCCAGCCCATTGGCAGCCTGTTGAAAGTGTACTGGATTCCTCTCCAGGTGAAAGCAAACTGAGGCCTGCATTCCTCTGCTATGGGAATAGAGAAAAATGCATTAGCAATGTCTATGGTAGCATACCATTTGGCCTCTTTGGATTCCAGCTCATACTGTAGCTCCATCATGTCTGGTACTGCTGCACTCATAGGTGGTGTCACTTCATTCAGGGCTCGGTAGTCTACTGTCAGACGCCAGTCTCCATTCTGCTTCCGCACAGGCCACACTGGACTGTTGAAAGGTGAATGAGTTTTGCTGACGACTTTCTGACTCTCCAACTGACGAATCAGATTCTGAATGGGCAACAAAGAGTCACGGTTGGCTCTGTATTGTCTGTGATGCACAGTCTGAGAAGCAACCGGCAATTTAATGTCCTGTATCTTATGTTGTCCCACAACTGCAGATTCATCAGAAAGTTCAGGTCTAGCAGACAGCTTCAATTTTTGTCCATCAATTTCTATTGAAGCTACTCCAAAAGCCCATTTGTAACCTCTAGGGTCTTTGAAACGCCCTTCTCTTAGAAAATCAATTCCCAAAATACAAGGTGCATCAGGTCCGGTCACAACTGTATGCTTCCTCCATTGTTTACCAGTTAAACTTATATTAACCTCTACCTTACTTAACTCTTGAGATCCACCAGTGACTCCCAGAATAGTTATGGACTCTGATCCCTGATAATTTGATGGTATTATGGTGCACTGAGCTCCTGTGTCAACCAAGGCCCTGTACTTCCGAAATTGTGAAGTGCCAGGCCACTGGATGTACACATCCCAATAGATTCTATTATCTCTGTTATCCCTCTCCTCCCCCTGGCGGGAGGCAGGGCACCCCTAGTTATGGGGAACATGCGCACACGTGCATTGCACATAGTTTGCAGGGTTATAATTTTGCATGTTATAACTGGAGCCACTGTTGGAGCCATAAGAGTCGTTCTGGGGAACTGTGGAAGTAACAGCTACCCTTCTGGTATTGCTACCTTGGGTTCTGCCACTTTGCAATTCCCTCAGTCTCCTGAAAAGATTAGAAGTTGGTTGGCCATCCCAGCGGTTCATGTTCTCACCAAACTGATCACGCAGAGTTATCCAAATAGTTCTACGTGATTGCCTTGGTGGTCTGTTTTGGAACGACCTGTTCCGGAATGACCTTCTTGGAGGACGTGTATTCCTCACAGATGAAACTTGTATCCACCTGGAGGAAGAATTGAAATTATCCCTTTGTGCCAATTGGTATATGGAATCTTTCAGATCCTTCATGCAATTCTCAATTTTTCCAGACAGAGTTTCAATGGCTGAAACCAAAGAACCACGTGTCATGCTATCCTCCAATTGTCTCATTTGATCACTGAATTGGCCAACCGTGGGAGAAGCTCCACCATAACTTCTTGACACAATTCTGCTTGCCAGAATGTTTGCATAATTGGAAGGAGCAAGTTTGATGATCTTTTTTGCAAGACCAATACCCACAGGAATATCATCAGGATTCAGAGTTTCATGTTCACCATAAAGTAGCTCTCTAACAGCAAATTCTCTCAAGCGCTTAATTCCCTCATCTATGGTAGTCCAGGGTTTAGGATTCCATGGAAGATCATCTCGGGAAGGGTATCTCAGGGCAACCGCCATTAAAAGGCGTATCCAGAGATTAACCTTACCGAGAGCTCTGCCTAGATGTCTATCTATTCCATTGTCCCTTGAGAGAGTTCCTAACTGAGCTGCTGACTTGTCTCCAACTGTTAGAGCTGGAGCGCCTGTATCATAACACCTACTAAGCCAAGCTAGAACTGGCTCCTTATCTGCCCTGGTGAAATCTTTATGGACATTTCGCAATTCCTCCCGTGGAGAAGAACACTCCAAAATATCATCTTCACCTTCGTCTCCCTGAATTCTTTGCCCATATAATCCTGCTGTCATTCTCCTAAGGATCTCTTTAAGCTGAGAACCACCTTTGCCAGCTGCTTTCCTAGCTTCATCTGTATCCTGCTTTGATCTCACTAGGTTAGCTAGATCTTTAAAACAAACCACCTCCTCCTCCTGAGCAGGATCTCTTAGAGTAGAGGGCCCCTCACCAGGATCAGTCTCCAGCTCCTCTTCTTCTCCATCTTTGGCCTTTGCACCTCTAGTCTTTAAAGGAGCCACCTTAACTGGAGCTGTGTTTGAATTTACAGCCACCTTAATGGAAGCTGACAGGTCCTGAGATAAATCAGCTGCTGGGGCAGTGACTTCCGGTCCCACCGAGGGATTAGGCGGAAGTGACATTGCTCCGTTAATGGCCGACGGAGAAGAAGAAGAAGAAGGAGTGGGAGCCATGTTGATACCAGCTGCCGCCTTTGGCAGCTTGCTAGAATCAGCAAAGTCATTTAGAGCTGCTTTACCAATTAACTTTTTAGCCTTCTTTTTAACTGACACGGGTTCTCCACAGTCCTCATCACTAGATGACTCTGGGACTGATCTCGAGCTACGGCGTTTTCTTTTTGATCTAGTTTTAATAACAAAACAAGCTCTGGACACCTTTCTCTCTCGCCACAGAGAGACCAGCAGATACACGTTAATTATCACTGAAAGCAGGATTATACACATCAAATAAATCACCTTTGGATCCCAGGCATCACCTAAAGTTACTCTCTCTTCAGGCGGAATCTTAAAACCCTTTATCTCAATTGGGAGAGTGGTGGAGGTAACATTCCTGTATCTCACTAGCCATAATAAATTAATACATTTTCCATACCATAATTTAACTCTATACATAACCCACATATAAATTGTCCGCACCAAATATTTACCCAGGTAATCCAAAATCAAACCCAAACAATATCTGTAAACCAGAGCCCCAAAAATTGAAAAGAATAATCGCTCCACAAACCACAAGACCTTCATGTTTGCTAATTCAGCTGGAAAACACTAAATCAATCAGGTAATAAATTAAACTAATTATCTGCCCCACGTTGGGTACGCCAATGAAAAAAATGTGGTGGGTGGAAGGGTAAAGCCAAGAAGCCTCCTCCCTTCCCCCTTGTAAGGTAAAAGGGAAAAGAAAAATTGAAGGGAAAGGAAAAAAAACTCACCAGCTGAATTAGCAAAGCAGTGGAGCTATATTTACAAAGCAGTGTAGGATTTGCGGGGGAATATTTACAAATTTACAATATCTACAATATATACAAAGATATACAACAGAGTAACACAGAAATGAGAGTAACTCCCCTCGGCCGAGGGGGTTCCCCACCTCCGCTCTCCCCTCTCTTCCCCCTTTTCCCCAGAATAGTTCGGAAAAGAGGGAGAAAGAAGAAAGAAAGAAGTTAAAAGCAGTTTGTGTTAATTGGAAGCAGTTAATACAGGCCTGGTTATCTTATCAAGTCTTCAAGGCCGAAGCCTTGGCAGAAAGCCCAGCAGAGAAAAAGCTGCTGCATGAAGAAAAGGCGGAAGCAAGACTGACCAAGAAGTTCCCGGAGTGCCCAGGATATCTCCCAGTTCAGAGGGTGCTTCCTCCCACTTAACCAATGAAATTGTTTAGACTATTCCTTCCGTTTACCAACTTCCGTCCACCATATTCCCTTTCTTAAAGGGACACCATCAACCGGCCACAGCCATGAACTAGCCCAGGGTAAGCCAGGGATGGATCAGGACAGAGAGTAATAGAGAACTGAGAAGTGTCCTTGGTGTGCTGCACTCTTGCTCTCCCAGCCTTGCACTGCTCTCCCTATGGCTTGGGGGTTGGTCACCTCCTGCCAGCTCAGTGCATAGAATCATAGAATCATAGAATCAATAAGGTTGGAAAAGACCTCAGAGATCATCGTGTCCAACCTGTCACCCAACACCTCATGACTAACTAAACCATGGCTCCAAGTGCCACATCCAATCCTAGCTCCCTCAGCCCTCTCCTTGTGCATCAGTGCCATAGGTCCCTAGAAAATTTGAAAGCCATCTGCATGACCCTCTCCAGCTTCTGCCTCTCAAAGTGAGGCAGCTGGTTTCACTCAGCACCATGGCTTCAGTCAACAAATAGGGCTTCAGTTTTGGTGCTTGCAGCAATCCAGGGGACATTGAAATGAATTAGTCTAAAATCAACATGAGGCTCTGAGTAAAGCTGTTCTGTTCTGTGCAAACCAAAGGGGAAAAGAAAACTGCAAGGAAGTGAAAGATCCTTCTGAAAGCTTCTTTGTGTGGCTTGCCTGAAACCATGCAAGGCTCTACATATGGCCACACACCCTGACTCTGGGGCATATTTATATAGTTTGGGTCAACTCTGGCAAGGCAGTAAAAGAAACAACTGGCATGAGAGCTGATTTTGAACTCTTGAGATGTAGATTGATGTCTTAATTAGCAGCTCTAGCCTCCTTGTTGGGGTCTGTAAGAAATTCAGGAAAGCAAAATATTCCCCTGAAGAAATGACACACCATGAGCTGACACAGCTCTCTGCATGGGAAGATTTCTTCCCTTCTCTATAGGCTCACAGGGTGTTAGGGGTTGGAAGGGACCTCTGGAGATCTAAGTCCAAGCCCCCTGCCAGAGCAGGACCACAGGTCACACAGGAACACATCCAGCTGGGTCTTGAACTTCTCCAGAGAAGGAGATTCCACAACCTCTGTGGGCAGTCTGTTCCAGTGCTCTGTGAGCCTCCCAGTGAAGAAGTTCCTCCTCATGTTGAGGTGGAACCTCCTGTGCTGTAGTTTCATAGTTTCATCTGTGCTTGGATCACAGCCAACAGGGAGCTGATAGAAAACTCTGAAGGTCAA
>WWNC01000391.1:0-18431 GCA_011125475.1 Melanerpes aurifrons
AGGACAGACTGAAGGAGTTGGGGCTGTTCAGTCTGGAGAAGAGAAGGCTCCCAGGTGACCTCATTGTGGCCTTCCAGTATGTGAAGGGGGCTACAGGAAGGCTGGGGAGGGACTGCTCAGGATCTCAGGGAGTGCTAGGACTAGGGGGAATGGAATGAAGCTGGAGGTGGGGAGATTGAGGCTGGAGGTGAGGAGGAAGTTCTTCCCCAGAGAGCGGTGAAGCCCTGGAATGGGTTGTGCAGGGAGGTGGTTGGGGCCCTGTCCCTGGAGGTGTTTAAGGCCAGGCTGGCTGAGGCTGTGGCCAGGCTGATCTAGTGTGGGGTGTGCCTGCCCATGGCAGGGGAGTTGGAACTAGATGATCCTTGTGGTCCCTTCCAACCTTGACTGATGCTATGATACTATGATATTAGTTCCAAGAATGGCTGTGGGGGGTTGAAGATGCAAAATGCCAGCAGCAGGATGCAGGAGCTGTAGAAATACCTCTGCATTTTAAATTATTTTGAAGAAGCAGAGGAACTCTGGCAAAGGAGCAGAGGTAAGGTTAAATGAAAGAACCACTGCAGACCTCTGCTGAATACAAACTCTGTCGAAAAGTAAGGCTGGAAATTCTGTTATGCCACCTCGTGAATGTTTTGAACCACATTAAATGCTGTGCAGGCTTTATAGTTCATTTGGAGAATGAAAGGTGGAGGTAGGCTAAGGCAGATGACAGTAAATGTCCTTTCATCAGAACTGATTTAAAAGGATGTTAGTAGTGGGAGGGTCTGAAAAAGTGATAGGACACCATGGTACATTGGGCATTGCATTGTCACTGTTGATCCACTTGTGTAGGACAGGAGTCAGTGGAGTTCAGTGACAGAGATGAAATTGGGATAAAGTGAATTCTTCCTTGGAACATAATTAATGCCTGGTGTCAAGAGGAGGCAGAATCTAAAAGCACAAGAACCTAAAGAAATAAGACTGCTTCTACAAGACTGGGTTTCTGTAGGTAGAGAATAGTAGACTCAGTTTTAAGAGTATCTCATAAGACTTAAGATGTAGCTACTCACCAGCTGCTGAAAGCTTCCTCATGATCTAATTATTTTTCATTCTTATGTTTTGATTTCATATTTCAGACTACTTGCCAGGCTCAGGAGGGATAGAACAGAATAGAATTAACCAGGTTGGAAAAGACCTTTGAGATCATCAAGTCCAACCTATCACCCGGGCCCCTCAGGTTAGGAAGGAGGTTGACTTGCTGGAGTGTGTCCAGAGAAGGGCAACAAAGCTGGGGAGGGGTTTGGAGCACAGCCCTGTGAGGAGAGGCTGAGGGAGCTGGGGTTGCTTAGCCTGGAGAAGAGGACTCTCAGGGGTGACCTTCTTGCTCTTTACAACTACCTGAAGGGAGGTTGTAGACAGGCAGAGTTTGGTCTCTTCTCCCATGCAGCCAGCACCAGAACAAGAGGACACAGTCTCAAGCTGTGCCAGGGGAGGTTTAGGCTGGAGGTTAGGAGGAAGTTTTACACAGAGAGAGTGATTGCCCATTGGAATGGGCTGCCTGGGGAGGTGGTGGAGTCATCACCTCTGGAACTGTTCAGGAGGAGACTTGACAGGGTGCTTGGTTGCATGGTTTAATTGGTTGGGTGGTGTTGGATGATAGGTTGGACGCAGTGATCTTGAAGGTCTCTTCCGGTCTGGTCTGTCCTATTCTATTCCTCTTCTATTCCTATTCCATTTCTGTTCCTATTCCATTTCTGTTCCTATTCCATTTCTGTTCCTATTCCATTTCTGTTCCTATTCCATTTCTGTTCCTATTCCATTTCTATTCCTATTCCATTTCTATTCTATTCTACTAAACCATGGCACCAAGTGCCTCAGCCAGGCTCTTCCTAAACACCTCCAGGGATGGTGACTCCACCACCTCCCTGGGCAGCACATCCCAATGGCCAATCTCTCTCTCTCTATGAAGAATTTCTTCCTCACCTCCAGCCTAAACCTCCCCTGCTGCAGCTGGAGACTGTGTCCTCTTGTTCTGGTGCTGGGTGCTTGGGAGAAGAGACCAACCCCCACCTGGCTACAACCTCCCTTCAGGGAGCTGTAGAGAGCAATAAGGTCTTCTCTGAGCTTCCTCTTCTCCAGGCTAAGCAACCCCAGCTCCTGCATTCTGTGAGAAACTAACTGCTCTGACAGGCACACAGTGTTTAATCTATTTTTTTTTGCAGTCCAGATATAAAGTTAAGATTGTACAGATGTGTAGGATTGCTCTGTGCAGCTGATTTCAGAAATAAATGCCCTCTGGCTAAATATCCTTAATGTGTTTCTCTCCCAAAAAGGCATTGCAGGCCTCCTAGATCTAACCAACTTTTGGTGACACACAAACCACAACTTATCCTTTAAGTCAAACCAAATAATAATGTTGTGAGGAGTGTTAGATTGTTGTAATAGGATGAGAGGAGGTCGCCTCAAGTTGCACTGGAGGAGTGTTGGCTGCTGGAATAACTTCACTGAAAGGGTTCTCAAACCCTGGGATAGGCTTCTGAGACAGGTGGTTGAATCCTCCACCTTTGGAAGTGTTTCAAAGATGCAGAGATGTGGTGCTGAGGGACAAAAAAAGGCTTGGATGTGGCACTTGGAGCCATGGTTTAGTTGTCAGGAGGTGTTGGGTGTCATAGGTTGGACTTGATCTCTGAGGTCTTTTCCAACCTGGTTGATTCTATGACATTGTTTAGCACCAGACTTGGTAGAGTTAGATGGTGATTGGAATTGATCTTAAAGATCTTTCTCAGCTGAAATGATTCTGTGGTTCTGTGATGTGGGGTTTTTTGCCCAAAACAGGAGACTGCCTCTTGAAAGATACAAGACTCATTTTTATACTGCCACATCAGCACCTCTTTAACTGCCTGTGTGTTCGTGTTTTACCTTATATTACACTGAGAAATGATCACAGTGGAAAAGAGATAGAATACATAGAATAAACCAGGTTGGAAGAGACCTTCAAGATCATCAAGTCCAACTCATCATCCAACACCACCTAAACAACTAACCCATGGCACCAAGCACCCCATCAAGTCTCCTCCTGAACACCTCCAATGATGATGACTCAACCACCTCCCTGGGCAGCACATTCCAAGGGGCAATTACTCTCTCTGTGTAGAACTTCTTCCTAACATCCAACCTAAACCTCCCCTGGCACAGCTTGAGACTGTGTCCTCTTATTCTGGTGCTGGCTGCCTGAGAGAAGAGACCAACCTCTGCTTGTCTACAACCTCCCTTCAGGTAGTTGTAGAGGGCAATGAGGTCACCCCTGAGCCTCCTCTTCTCCAGGCTAAGCAACCCCAGCTCCCTCAGCCTCTCCTCACAGGGCTGTGTTCCAAACCCCTCCCCAGCTTTGTTGCCCTTCTCTGGACACCTTCCAGCATTTCAACCTCCTTCCTAACCTGAGGGGCCCAGAACTGGACACAGGACTCAAGGTGTGGCCTAACCAGTGCAGAGTACAGGGGCAGAATGAGCTCTCTGCTCCTGCTGACCACACTGTTCCTGATGCAGGCCAGGATGCCATTGGCCTTCTTGGCTGCCTGGGCACACTGCAGGCTCATGTTCAGCCTACCATCAACCAGTACCCCCAGGTCCCTCTCTGCCTGGCTGCTCTCAGCCACTCTGACCCCAGCCTGTAGCTCTGCCTGGGGTTGTTGTGGCCAATGTGCAGAGCCTGGCACTTGGATGTGTTCAATCTCCTGCCCTTGGACTCTGCCCCTCTGTCCAGCCTGTCTCAGTCAATGTGCTGTGTGTTGGATTCCAGAGCTTGTGGAAGGAGGTGGGTGCTAGGTGTAAAGGAGCTGGAGGCAGAATGAGTATCATCAAGCTTTGAAGTTCCTGTGGGTTTCAGCCTGATGCAGCCAATACATCTGTTTTACACAGCTCTTAGTCACTGGTGGCTGAAGCTAATGAAACCATTGGAATGGTGATGTGCTGTTATTTTGTGCCTCTGCACAATATCTTCCATAGTGCTGAGTCACAGCAACCAATTCATTTGGTTGTCATTCATTGGGAAGTGTGTGGTAGGTTTGGTTTCAATCCCTCTGAAACTCCCAATCCCAAACAGCAGTTGCTTGGAACTGCAAAAGCAATTAACATTTTGGTTCATTTGTAAGGTAGTTTGTTAGGTTCATGTCTGGGGTTTCTTAATGAGAAGGAATGTTGAGAGGTGTGCTTAAATCACCTGTAGGGCAGGTTACAGTGGGAGAAATGTTAGCATTTATTTGTTTGTTTCTGAAAGTTTTCAGACTACAGAATTAACCAGGCTGGAAAAGACCTCAGAGATCATCCAGTCCAACCTATCACTCAACACCATCTAATCAACTAAACCATGGCACAAGTGACTCATCCATGCTCTTTTTAAACACTTCCAGTGATGGTGACTCCACCACCTCCCTGGGCAGTTGTTGACTGTTAAAAGTTATGGCTTGGTTTGCCAAGAGGCTTTGTGCTCTATGGGATGTTTTTCTTTTGTTGTTGTTGTATGTGTGTTTGTGTGTGATATGTGCTGGGCCCTGTGCTCTTTAACATCTTTATTGATGATCTGGATGAGGGCATTGACTCCATCATCAGTAAATTTGCTGATGACACGAAGCTGGGGGCAGGAGTTGATCTGCTGGAGGGTAGAGAGGCTCTGCAGAGGGACCTCGACAGGCTGGACAGATGGGCAGAGGCCAAGGGCAGGAGTCTGAACGCATCCAAGTGCCAGGTGCTGCACTTTGGCCACGGCAACCCCATGCAGTGCTACAGGCTGGGGTCAGAGTGACTGAGAGCAGCCAGGCAGAGAGGGACCTGGGGGTACTGGTTGACGGCAGCTGAAGAAGAGCCAGCAGTGTGCACAGACGGCCAAGAAGGCCAATGCCATCCTGGCCTGCATCAGGAACAGTGTGGCCAGCAGGAGCAGGGAGCTCATTCTGCCCCTGTACACTGCACTGGTGAGGCCACACCTTGAGTCCTGTGTCCAGTTCTGGGCCCCTCAGGTTAGGAAGGAGGTTGAAATGCTGGAAGGTGTTCAGAGAAGGGCAACAAAGCTGGGGAGGGGTTTGGAGCACAGCCCTGTGAGGAGAGGCTGAGGGAGCTGGGGTTGCTTAGCCTGGAGAAGAGAAGGCTCAGGGGAGACCTTCTTGCTCTCTACAACTGCATGAAAGGAGGATCTAGCCAGGGGAGGTTCAGGCTGGAGGTGAGGAAGAAATTCTTCCCAGCAAGAGAGATTGGCCATTGGGATGTGCTGCCCAGGGAGGTGGTGGAGTCTCCATCACTGGAGGTGTTTAGGAAGAGCCTGGATGAGGCACTTGGTGCCATGGTTTAGTTGATCAGATGGTGTTGGGTGATAGGTTGGACTCAATGATCTCAAAGGTCTCTCCCAGCCTGGTCTGGTCTATTCTATTCCATTCTATTTTATTCTATTCTGTTCCATTCCATTCACCCTGCTCTTGGGTATAACTTTTCCAATAACCTATGTAAGTTCATGACTCCTTAACCTCTTAAAAAACAACAAAACATCACAAGAAAAGCACAAACTTTAAAGTTTAAAACTGTTAAGTGCCCACTTGTGAGGCTGTCAGGGCACTTACCTGGCAGTAGAGGCTGGTGTGTCAGATCAGCTTCTGGGACCCTAGCAAGTGTCAGGTAATTCTGTTTCTGTTAGTGGTTTTTTTCACTGCAGCCAGAAATATACTTCCTTGGTATTTTGTTTCTTTCTTTGTATTTTTCAGTGTGACAAAGGGGAGGTCAGGGCCTGGCAAGCTGCTGTTGCCCTGCTTTTAGGCATGTCTCTTAAAAATCCCCATCTTGTACCTAAGCACAGAAGGTCTTCCTGAATGTTCTGTGGGGATACACACAACTGACCCTTCAAGATCAGGCATTTTGCAGAAGTACCTTTTGGGTTGGGGTTTATTTTATGATGATTTGTTGTTTAACCATCTTTTTAACTCCCTTTCATTTCGTGGAAGCTGAGGAGCTCACATTGTCCACGTGTGGTGTCCTTACAAATGTGCCATCAGGTGTCTTCATCATTGTTCAGATGACAGGATTTTCCTTTCTCTTACTTTGTTTGGGGGTATTTTTGAGCAGAAGGCAACCTCATGAAGTTCAGCAAGAGCAAGGGCAGGGTCCTGCAGCTGGGTCGAGGCATCCCAGGCACAAATCCAGGCTGGGCAGGGACTGGCTGGAAAGCAGCCCTGAGGAGAGAGACTTGGGGGTGCTGGGGGAGGAGAAGCTCACCAGGAGCTCTCAGTGTGCACTTGCAGCCCAGAAAGCCAATCAGATCCTGGGCTGCATCAGGAGAAGTGTGGCCAGCAGGGCAAGGAAGGTGATTCTCCCCCTCTGCTCAGCCCTGCTGAGACCCCACCTGGGGTACTGCCTCCAGTTCTGGAGCCCCTATTGCAAGAGGGATGTGGAGGTGCTGGAAGGTGTGCAGAGAAGGGCCAGGAGGATGATCAGAGGGCTGGAGCACCTCTCCTGTGAGGACAGACTGAAGGAGTTGGGGCTGTTCAGGCTGGAGAAGAGAAGGCTCCCAGGTGACCTCATTGTGGCCTTCCAGGATCTGAAGGGGGCTACAGGAAGGCTGGGGAGGGACTGCTCAGGATCTCAGGCAGTGCTAGGACTAGGGGGAATGGAATGAAGCTGGAGGTGGGGAGATTGAGGCTGGAGGTGAGGAGGAAGTTCTTCCCCATGAGAGTGGTGAAGCCCTGGAATGGGTTGTGCAGGGAGGTGGTCGAGGCCCTGTCCCTGGAGGTGTTTAAGGCCAGGCTGGCTGAGGCTGTGGCCAGGCTGATGTAGTGTGGGGTGTCCCTGCCCATGGCAGGGGGGCTGGACCTAGATGATCCTTGTGGTCCCTTCCAACCCTGACTGATACTATGATAATACTGGCAGAGTTTCTATTGGATGTTTTTGCAGGCCTTGCATTAAGTGATTTTTCTCATTGTTAAGCAAGCATCAGTCCAGCTTGCCAAGTGGCCTAGAACCAGGACATGCCTGAACCCAGAACACAAGGTTGCTAGGGACTGGATGGGTTACTGCTTGGTTTGCTATTTTGCAGGTTTATAAAGATGCTGGAACAGAAACAATTGTGAATGAAGGCCTACTACTGGCCCTGGAGAAAACCTGGTAGGATTAGGAAGCCAGTGAAATAAGGCAGGTTTGCAACAATGTGGAGGTGTGCAGCAGCCCCATGAAGAAGTCACCTTCTTAGTCCAGTTTTTGGCAGAAAGCCCCTGAAAGCCTGCACCCTGTTGAGGGCTACATAGTCTCCCCATGTGTAGCTGTAACTCTAGCATTATAGTTGAAACTGCATTGCTCTTGGCTTGGATGTGGACACTTCACCCAGCTGGATGGCTGGACCCAAAGAGTGCTGGTGGAGGGACTTAAACCTAGTTGGCAGCTGGTTACAAGTAGTATTCCCCAGGGCTCAATACTGGGCACAGTTCCCTTTAATATCTTTATTGATGAACTGGGCAATGGGATTGAGTAAGTTTGCAGTTGGCATTAAGCTGGGAGGGAGTGTTGATCTGCTTGACGATAGGAATGCTCTACAGGGGCCCTGGACAGGCTGGATCAATGGCCAAGGCCAATTGTGTAAGTTTCTACAAGGCCAAAGGCCAGGTCCTGTACTAGGATAGGATAGGATAGGATAGGCCAGGTTGGAAGAGACCTTCGAGATCATGGCATCCAACCTATCATCCAACACCACCTAATCAACTAACCCATGGCACCAAGCACCCCATCAAGTCTCCTTCTGAACACCTCCAGTGATGGTGACTCCACCACCTCCCTGGGCAGCACATTCCAATGGGCAATCACTCCTTCTGTGTAGAACTTCTTCCTAACCTCCAGCCTAAACCTCCCCTGGTGCAGCCTGAGACTGTGTCCTCTTGTTCTGGTATTGGTTGCCTAGGTTACAATAATCCCATGGATGCTCCAGGACTGGGGAAGAGCAACTGGAAAGCTGCCCAGCAGAGAGAGCCCTGGGGGTATAGATGGAGAATTGGCTGAAGGTGAGCCAGCATGTGCCCAGGTGGCCAAGAAGGCCAACAGCACCCTGGGCTGTGCCAGGAATAGTGTGACCAGCAGGAGCAGAGAAATGATTGCCCCCCCTGGACTCAGCACTGGTGAGGCCACACCTTGAGTATTGGGGTCAGTTTTGGGGCCCTCACTACAAGAAAGACATGGAGGTACTGGACCAGGTCCAGAGAAAGGCAGTGATGCTGGTGAAGGGTCTGGAACCAGGTGTAGTGAGGAGCACCTGAAGGAACTGGGGTTGTTTGGTGGAAAGGAAGCAGATGGGAGACCTCCTGGATCTGAACAATTCCCTGAAAGGAGGTTGTAGTGTGGTGGGTCTCTTCTCCCTAGGAACAACTAACGGGATGAGCAGAAATGTCTTCAGGTTGCCCCAGGGGTGATTTAGGTTGGCTGTTAGAAGAAACTCCTTTCCCTGAAAGGGTTCTCAACCCCTGGAATAGTCTTCCCAAGAAGGTGGTTGAATCCCCATCCCTGGAGGTGTTTAACAGCTGCAGAGATATGGTGCTGAGGGAGGTGGTTTAGCACCAGCCTTGGTAGAGTTAGCTAATGCCTGGGCTCGATTTGAAGTCTTTTCCAACTGAAATGTTTCTATGATTGCATCTCCTGACCTTCTGGATAGCAGAAGGCTGTGGGTCTGTTTCACCTTCGTGTGTGCTGGTTCCCCTAGGAGTGTGGATCCCTGCTCCTCTGCATAAACTGAGGCTGCTCATCCCTGCTGGTGGTGAACAGCATTCATACCTAATGCTGTGGCTTCACAAAGCCATAGGGAATGAAATTCTCATCATCATTCTGTTTCCTAGCTAGTGCTAGGTTTTGATAGATCATTGGCAAACCTTACTTTGCAAGCCTTTGCTGTAGCCGAATTTTATTGTGCCTGTGAGACATTTCCCAACGCCATGTTACAAGCAGAGAAAGTTAAGCAAGGGATTTAGAAATTGGCTGTGGTAACCAATGACTTTTTGTAGTTGAATGATTAAATACCCTTTCCTCTGGAGAGCCTGAACTTCACAAAAGTCTGAAGACACCTTCACTTTCACTCCCTTCAGGAGATACTTCTGATGTCCTCTTGATCTGACCATGTTGATATACTGGTATGGAGTGGAGTGGAGTGGTGTGGAGTGGAGTGGTATGGAATGGAATACAATAGAATACAACAGAATTAACCAGATTGGAAAAGACCTTTGAGATCATCAAGTGCAGCCTATCACCCAACACCATCTGATCAACTATACCATGGCACCATCCAGGCTCTTCCTAAACACCTCCAGGGATGGGGATTCCACCACCTCCCTGGGCAGCACATTCCAATGGCCAGTCTCTCTTTCTGGGAAGAACTTCTTCCTAACATCCAGCCTGAACTTCCCCTGGCACAGCTTGAAACTGTGTCCTCTTGTTCTGCTGCTGGTTGCCTGGGAGAAGAGACCAACCCCCACCTGGCTACAACCTCCCTTCAGGGAGTTGCAGAGAGCAATGAGGTCTCCCCTGAGCCTCCTCTTCTCCAGGCTAAGCAACCCCAGCTCCCTCAGCCTCTCCTCACAGGGCTGTGCTCCAGACCCCTCCCCAGCTTTGTTGCCCTTCTCTGGACACCTTCCAGCATCTCAACATCTTTCCTAAACTGAGGAGCCCAGAACTGGACACAGGACTCAAGGTGTGGCCTAACCAGTGCTGAGTACAGGGCACAGTGACCTCCCTGCTCCTGCTGACCACACTATTCCTGATGCAGGCCAGGATGCCATTGGCCCTCTTGGCCACCTGGGCACACTGCTGGCTCAGAGATGATTGCCTGGGACAAGTTAGACCATTGCAGTAACTGACTGTTTCCCAGAGCCTCTGAATTTCTTTGGCTTGATGAGCAAGGATCAATACAGTCCTTTCCTTTTCTCCTAGAAATGTGTGCTCAGAACTCCCTCACATCTGCAGTGTGCTTCTCTTGCTCAGTGAAAAAACAGGAGCCCCACAATTTCCTTAGGGAAGTGCAAACATTGAGGAGTGGGCAATGGAGTTGGTTTTCCTAAAAATAGTTTTTCCTGGCAGCCCAAGTGAGGGGAAAGTGCTGCACTGAGTTTGGAGTTGTGCTGTGCTGAATACCAAAGGCCACACCAGGAAAAATCCTTGCCAGCACGTTTCATCTGCAGATGGAAGTGGGCCAGGAATGTGGCAAATGCTGTGCTATCTTTAGGAGAGAAAAAATGGGTAGAGTGTTCCCATGGCAACCATCCCTGGGCTTGATCATTAATTTTGATAGTGCAGAGCAGGTCCAGAGTTTGCTGTTTGCTAGGAAGAAGTGACAGTGGGGGGATCTAACGTGACCACTGACAACTTTTCAGTTGAGCCACAGCAAAGTTACTGAAAAGGAGTGAGGCAATTCAAACTTGGTTTGCCTTTCCTAGGGAAAAGGCTGCAGCTTGGAAAATGGAAGGAGGACATCACAGCCAGGTTTCAGAAGTGTGAATTGGATGATTAGTCAAGCCGCTCTCCATCATTTTCCTCCAGTCCTGGCTCACTGGAGAGGTCCCAGGTGACTGGAAACTGGCCAAGGTTGTCCCCATCCACAAGAAGGGTCAGATGGAGGAACCTGGAAACTCCAGGCCTGGCAGCCTGACCTCAGTGCCAGGGAAAGTGATGGAGCAGATTATCCTGGGGGCAATAACTGCACACCTGAAGGATGGCCAAGGGCTCAGGCCCAGCCAGCATGGATTTAGGAGGGGCAGGTCCTGCCTGACCAACCTGATCTCCTTCTATGATCAGGTGACTGTCTGGTGGATGTGGAGAGGCTGTGGATGTGGTCTGCCTGGACTTCAGCAAGGCCTTTGACATCATCCCCCACAGCAAACTCCTGGCCAAGCTGTCAGCCCCTGGCTTGGACAGCAGCACTCTGAGCTGGGTTAGGAACTGGCTGGAGGCTGAGCCCAGAGAGTGGTGGTGAATGGTGCCACAGCCAGCTGGCAGCCAGGCACCAGTGGTGTGCCCCAGGGATCAGTGCTGGGCCCTGTGCTCTTTAACATCTTCATTGATGATCTGGATGAGGGCATTGAGTCCATCATCAGTAAATTTGCAGATGACACCAAGCTGGGGGCAGGAGTTGATCTGTTAGAGGGTAGGAGAACTCTGCAGAGGGACCTGGACAGGCTGGACAGATGGGCAGAGTCCAAGGGCAGGAGATTGAACACATCCAAGTGCCAGGATCTACACATTGGCCACAGCAACCCCATGCAGTGCTACAGGCTGGGGTCAGAGTGGCTGGAGAGCAGCCAGGAAGAGAGGGACCTAGGGGTGCTGGTTGATAGTAGGCTGGTAGGACAGTAGCTGGTTGATAGTAGGCTGGTTGATAGTAGGATAGTAGGCCAATGGCATCCTGGCCTGCATCAGGAGCAGTGTGGCCAGCAGGAGCAGGGAGGTCATTGTGCCTCTATACTTAGCACTGTACTCAGAAGGTTGTAGCCAGGTGGGGGTTGGTCTTTTCTCCCAGGCAGCCAGCCCCAGAACAAGAGGACACAGTCTCAAGCTGTGGTGGGTTGGAAGGGCTGAGGCCAAGAAGCCTCTTCCCTCCCCCCTGTAAGTAAAGGGAAAGAAAAATTGAAGGGAAAGAAAAAAAAACTCACCAGCCGAATTAGCAAAGCAGTGGAGCTATATTTTACAAAGCAGTGTAGGATTTTGCAGGGGAATATTTACAAATTTACAATATCTACAATATATACAAAGATATACAATGGAGTAACACAGAAATGAGAGTAACCCCCCTTGCCGAGGTGTTCCCCCGTGCCGAGGTGTTCCCCACCTCCGCTCTCCCCTCTCTCCCCCCCTTTCCCCAGAGTAGTTCGGAAAAGAGGGAGAAAAGAGAGAAAGAAAAATGTTAGAAGCAGTTTGTGTTAATTGGAAAAAAAGGTTAGTCTTATCTTCAAGGCCGAAGTCTTGGCAGAAAGCCCAGCACAGCTCCTGCACCGAGGAAAAGCGGAAGCAAGAGTGACAGAGAAGTGCTGGGAATGCCCACTTCACTCTCAGGCCAGATAGTGCTTCCTCCCACTTGACCAATGAAAATTAGTTTAGACTCTTCCTTCCGTTTACCAACTTCCGTCCACCATATTCCCTTTCTTAAAGGGACAGCGTCAACCGGGCACAATCCACCCCTTCTAAACAATTTTCATTGGCTGTTTATACTGTCCATCCAATCCAAGATGATATTTACAGTTCGTGAGTAAAGTTCATAGTCCATTCCGGCTATGCTCAGATGTAGATGATTTAAAAGTCCAAGAAAATCAGAAAATGAGAAAAATGGAAAACAGTTCATTTCTTCGCCGACGAAACGAAGAAAAGGGAAACAGGGAAATCTCAGGGTTTCTTAGTTGACTCAGGGCTCTCAGGGTTCGTGCACCGTAGATTCCTCGTTGATTCTTCTTTTGGGCGCGATGTAGCTGTACAACAGTTCGAAGTTAACCTCTTTCAGCTAAAGTTAAATTTCTTTGTGGAATACACTGAATTTCACCATTCTCTTGCATTACCCAATAAGTGTGACCCGGACCTTCAGCTGAAACCACCCCTCGGACAGGTTTAGCCTCTCCTGAGGGTGAAAATACCCAAACAGTTTTACCTAACAGATTCTTTTCTCTAACAACAGGAACTCTATCACCTTCCACTTTCCGTAGCAAATCTGAATGTGCAGGTCCAGCTCGGTTCACTGAACCTCTACTATTTACCAGCCAGGTTGCTTGTGCTAAATGTTTTTCCCAGTTTTTCAAAGATCCACCCCCCATGGCTTTAAGAGTGGTCTTCAACAAACCGTTGTAGCGTTCAATCTTCCCTGAAGCTGGTGCATAGTAGGGAATGTGGAATATCCACTCAATACCGTGCTCTTTGGCCCAGTTCTTTACAAGGTTGTTCTTGAAATGAGTTCCGTTGTCTGACTCAATCCTCTCTGGAGTTCCGTGTCTCCACAGGATCTGTCTCTCCAGACCGAGAATGGTGTTGCGTGCAGTTGCATGTGGAACTGGATAAGTTTCCAACCATCCAGTGTTTGCCTCTACCATAGTAAGCACGTATTGCTTACCAGAGCGAGAACGTGGTAGAGTGATGTAGTCAATCTGCCAAGCTTCACCATACTTGTACTTGGACCATCGGTCACCATACCACAAGGGCTTAAGTCGTTTTGCCTGCTTAATAGCAGCACAAATGTCACAGTCATGGATGACTTGTGTGATAGCATCCATGGAAATGTCTATGGATCTGTCACGAGCCCATTGGTATGTTGCATCTCTGCCTTGATGTCCTGAATCGTGAGCCCACCGAGCTAAGAATATCTCACCTCGGTGTTTCCAGTCGAGATCAAGATTAGAGTCCATGTCTACTTGAGAAACTCTTGCAGCTAGATCTGCCTGATGGTTGTGTTGCTGTTCCTCAGTAGCTTTGCTCTTAGGAATATGAGCATCAATGTGCCTCACTTTCACTGGAATTCTCTCGATTCGGTCAGCAATGTCCTGCCATAGGTTGGCTGCCCAAATGGGTTTTCCTTTTCTCTGCCAACCACTCTTTTTCCAGTTCTTTAGCCAACCCCATAGAGCATTGGCTACCATCCATGAGTCGGTGTAGAGATAAAGCTTTGGCCATCTCTCACGTTCAGCTACGTCGAGAGCTAGCTGGACAGCTTTTACCTCTGCGAACTGACTGGATTCTCCTTCTCCATCTTTCGCCTCTGCAACTCGGCGTGTTGGACTCCACACTGCAGACTTCCACCTTCGCTTGTTTCCAACAAGACGACAGGAACCGTCTGTGAACAAAGCATATTTCTTTTCATCATCAGAAAGGTCATTGTAAGGAGGAGCTTCCTCAGCACGAGTTACTTTCTCCTCTGGAGGTTTAGCACAGTTGATACCTTCAGGCCAACTTGAGATCACCTCCACTAGACCAGGTCTTTCAAGATTTCCCATTCGAGCTCTCTGTGTTATCAGAGCCATCCACTTAGACCATGTGGAGTCTGTGGCATGATGTGGTGTGGAACCTTTGCCTTTGAACATCCAATTCAAAACTGGTAATCTGGGAGCTAGAAGAAGTTGTGATTCAGTTCCAATCACTTCAGAAGATGCTTTTACTCCTTCATAGGCAGCTAGAATTTCTTTCTCTGTTGGAGTGTAATTAACCTCTGAACCTCTGTAACCTCGACTCCAGAAACCAAGAGGTCGTCCACGTGTCTCACCTGGAGCTTTTTGCCACAAGCACCAAGTTGGACCATTGTCACTTGCAGCCGTGTACAAAATGTTCTTAATGTCTGGACCATCTCGGACAGGTCCCAGACCCATTGCTTGAATTACCTCTTGCTTTATCTGGTCAAAGGCTGCTTGTTGTTCAGGTCCCCAGTGGAAATGGTTTCTCTTTCGAGTCACATCATACAGAGGTTTCACAATCTGACTGTATCCAGGAATGTGCAGTCTCCAAAATCCCACTATTCCCAAGAAACGTAGGGTCTCTTGCTTGTTTGTGGGACTTGCCATGGTAGAGACTCTATTTTACCACATCCACTGGAATGTGTCGTCCATCCTGCCATCGCACTCCCAGAAACTGAATTTCTGTGGTAGGTCCTTTCACCTTGTCTCGTTTGATGGCAAAACCTGCATTCAGAAGAATGTCAATGATTTTGTTACCTTTCTCGAAGACTTCCTCAGCAGTTTTACCCCAGACGATGATATCATCGATGAACTGGATGTGTTCTGGAGCACTGCCTTTCTCCAGAGCATCGTGGATCACTGCGTGACAGATGCTTGAGCTGTGGATCCAGCCCATTGGCAGCCTGTTGAAAGTGTACTGGATTCCTCTCCAGGTGAAAGCAAACTGAGGCCTGCATTCCTCTGCTATGGGAATAGAGAAAATGCATTAGCAATGTCTATGGTAGCATACCATTTGGCCTCTTTAGATTCAGCTCATACTGTAGTTCCATCATGTCTGGTACTGCTGCACTCATAGGTGGTGTCACTTCATTTAGGGCTCGGTAGTCTACTGTCAGACGCCAGTCTCCATTCTGCTTCCGCACAGGCCACACTGGACTGTTGAAAGGGGAATGAGTTTTGCTGATGACTTTCTGACTTTCCAACTGACGAATCAGATTCTGAATGGGCAACAAAGAGTCAGGGTTGGTTCTGTATTGTCTGTGATGTACAGTCTGAGAAGCAACCGGCAATTTAATGTCCTGTATCTTATGTTGTCCCACAACTGCAGATTCATCAGAAAGTTCAAGTCTGGCAGACAGCTTCAATTTTTGTCCATCAATTTCTATTGAAGCTACTCCAAAAGCCCATTTGTAACCTCTAGGGTCTTTGAAACGCCCTTCTCTCAGAAAACCAATTCCCAGAATACAAGGTGCATCAGGTCCGGTCACAATTGTATGCTTCCTCCATTGTTTACCAGTTAAACTTATATTAACCTCTACCTTACTTAACTCTTGAGATCCACCAGTGACTCCCAGAATAGTTATAGACTCTGATCCCTGATAATTTGATGGTATTATGGTGCACTGAGCTCCTGTGTCAACCAAGGCCCTGTACTTCCGAAATTGTGAAGTGCCAGGCCACTGGATGTACACATCCCAATAGATTCTATTATCTCTGTTATCCCTCTCCTCCCCCTGGCGGGAGGCAGGGCACCCCTAGTTATGGGGAACATGCGCACATGTGCATTGCACATAGTTCGCAGGGTTATAACTTTGCATGTTATAACCGGAGCCACTGTTGGAGCCATAAGAGTCGTTCTGGGAACTGTGGAAGTAACAGCTACCCTTCTGGTATTGCTACCTCGGGTTCTGCCACTTTGCAATTCCCTCAGTCTCCTGAAAAGATTAGAAGTTGGTTGGCCATCCCAGCGGTTCATGTTCTCACCAAACTGATCACGCAGAGTTATCCAAATAGTTCTACGTGATTGCCTTGGTGGTCTGTTTTGGAACGACCTGTTCTGGAATGACCTGTTTTGGAATGACCTCCTTGGAGGACGTGTATTCCTCACAGATGAAACTTGTATCCACCTGGAGGAAGAATTGAAATTATCCTTCTGTGCCAATTGGTATATGGAATCTTTCAGATCCTTCATGCAATTCTCAATTTTTCCAGACAGAGTTTCAATGGCTGAAACCAAAGAACCACGTGTCATGCTATCCTCCAATTGTCTCATTTGATCACTGAATTGGCCAACCGTAGGAGAAGCTCCACCATAACTTCTTGACACAATTCTGCTTGCCAGAATGTTTGCATAATTAGAAGGAGCAAGTTTGATGATCTTTTTAGCAAGACCAATACCCACAGGAATGTCATCAGGATTCAGAGTTTCATGTTCACCATAGAGTAGCTCTCTAACAGCAAATTCTCTCAAGCGCTTAATTCCCTCATCTATGGTAGTCCAGGGTTTAGGATTCCATGGAAGATCATCTCGGGAAGGGTATCTCAGGGCAACCGCCATTAAAAGGCGTATCCACAGATTAACCTTACCGAGAGCTCTGCCTAGATGTCTATCTATTCCATTGTCCCTTGAGAGAGTTCCTAACTGAGCTGCTGACTTGTCTCCAACTGTTAGAGCTGGAGCGCCTGTATCATAACACCTACTAAGCCAAGCTAGAACTGGTTCCTTATCTGCCCTGGTGAAATCTTTACGGACATTACGCAATTCCTCCCGTGGAGAAGAACATTCCAAAATATCATCTTGCTCTTCATCTCCCTGAATTCTTTGCCCATATAATCCTGCTGTCATTCTCCTAAGGATCTCTTTAAGCTGAGAACCACCTTTGCCAGCTGCTTTCCTAGCTTCATCTGTATCCTGCTTTGATCTCACTAGGTTAGCTAGATCTTTAAAACAAACCACCTCTTCCTCCTGAGCAGGATCTCTTAGAGTAGAGGGCCCCTCACCAGGATCAGTCTCCAGCTCCTCTTCTTCTCCATCTTTGGCCTTTCCACTTCTAGTCTTTAAAGTAGCCACCTTAACTGGAGCTGTGTTTGAATTTACAGCCACCTTAATGGAAGCTGACAGGTCCTGAGATAAATCAGCTGCTGGGGCAGTGACTTCCGGTCCCACCGAGGGAGTAGGTGGAAGTGACGTTGCTCCGTTAATGGCCGATGGAGAAGAAGAAGAAGGAGAAGGAGTAGGAGCCATGTTGATACCAGCTGCCGCCCTTGGCAGCTTGCTAGAATCAGCAAAGTCATTTAGAGCTGCTTTACCAATTAACTTTTTAGCCTTCTTTTTAACTGACACGGGTTCTGGACATTCCTCGTCACTAGATGACTCTTGGACTGATCTCGAGCTACGGCGTTTTCTTTTTGATCTAGTTTTAATAACAAAACAAGCTCTGGACACCTTTCTCTCTCGCCGTAAAGAAATCAGGAGATACACGATAATTATCACCAGCAGCAGAATTATAGACATGAAATAAATCACCTTTGGATCCCAGGCATCACCTAAAGTTACTCTCTCTTCAGGCGGAATCTTAAAACCCTTTATCTCAATTGGGAGAGTGGTGGAGGTAACATTCCTGTATCTCACTGGCCATAATAAACTAATACATTTTCCATACCATAATTTAACTCTATACATAACCCACATATAAATTGTCCGCACCAAATATTTACCCAGGTAATCCAAAATCAAACCCAAACAATATCTGTAAACCAGAGCCCCAAAAATTGAAAAGAATAATCGCTCCACAAACCACAAGACCTTCATGTTTGCTAATTCAGCTGGAAAACACTAAATCAATCAGGTAATAAATTAAACTAATTATCTGCCCCACGTTGGCGCCAATAAAAAAAAATGTGGTGGGTTGGAAGGGCTGAGGCCAAGAAGCCTCTTCCCTCCCCCTGTAAGTAAAGGAAAGAAAAATTGAAGGGAAAGAAAAAAAAACTCACCAGCCGAATTAGCAAAGCAGTGGAGCTATATTTTACAAAGCAGTGTAGGATTTTGCAGGGGAATATTTACAAATTTACAATATCTACAATATATACAAAGATATACAATGGAGTAACACAGAAATGAGAGTAACCCCCTTGCTGGGTGTTCCCCGTGCCGAGGTGTTCCCCACCTCCGCTCTCCCCTCTCTCCCCCCCTTTCCCCAGAGTAGTTCGGAAAAGAGGGAGAAAAGAGAGAAAGAAAAATGTTAGAAGCAGTTTGTGTTAATTGGAAAAAAAGGTTAGTCTTATCTTCAAGGCCGAAGTCTTGGCAGAAAGCCCAGCACAGCTCCTGCACCGAGGAAAAGCGGAAGCAAGAGTGACAGAGAAGTGCTGGGAATGCCCACTTCACTCTCAGGCCAGATAGTGCTTCCTCCCACTTGACCAATGAAAATTAGTTTAGACTCTTCCTTCCGTTTACCAACTTCCGTCCACCATATTCCCTTTCTTAAAGGGACAGCGTCAACCGGGCACACAAGCTGTGCCAGG
>WWNC01000392.1:0-18025 GCA_011125475.1 Melanerpes aurifrons
TTGTATATCTTGTATATATTTGTAGATATTCTAAATTTGTAAATATTCCCCTGCATATCCTTCATTGCTTTGTAAATATAAAGCTCCACTGCTTTGCTAATTCAGCTTGTGAGTTTTTTTTCCTTTCCCTTCAATTTTTTTCCTTTACCTTACAAGGGGGGAAGGGAGGAGGCTTTCTGGCCTGCCCCTTCCACCCCACCACATTTTTTTTTTTTTTACAGCCCAACGGGGCAGATAATTAGTTTAATTTATTACTGATTGATTTAGTGTTTTCAGCTGAATTAGCAAACATGAAGGTGTTGGGTTTGTGAGCGATTATTTTTCCAATTTTGGGGCCTCTGTTTACGGTGATTATTGTTTGGGTTTGCTTTTGGATTACCTGCAAATATTTCAGTGGACAATTTATATGTGGGTTATGTATAGAGTTAAATTTATGGTATGGAAAATGTATTAATTTATTATGGCCAGTGAGATAGAGGAATGTTACCTCCACCACTCTCCCAATTGGAGATAAAGGGTTTTAAGATTCCGCCAGAGGAGAGAGTAATTTAGGTGATGCCTGGGGACCCAAAGGTGATTTATGTGATGTGTATAATTCTGCTGCTGGTATTAACTAATGTGTTTTCTCTGGGTATTCCTTTGTGGCGAGAGAAAAAAGGTGTCCAGAGCTTGTTTTGTTATTAAAACTAGATCAAAAAAGAAAAACGCCGTGGCTCGAGATCAGTCCCCCAGAATCATCTAGTGATGGAGGAAGGTGGAGACTCTCCGTCAGTTAAAAAAGAAGGCAAAAAGTTGATTGAAAAGCAGGTCTAAATGGTTTTGCTGATTCCAGCAAGGCCAAAGGCGGCAGCTGGTATCAACATGGCGCCTACCCTTCTCCAACTACTTCTCCTTCTTCTTCTCCGTCGGCCATTAATGGAGGAACGTCACTTCCACCCACCCCTCGGTGGACCGGAAGTCACTGCCCCAGCAGCTGGATTTTATTCAGACCTGTCAGTTTCCCCATTAAGGTGACTGTAAATTCAAACACAGCTCCAGTTAAGGTGGCTCCTTTAAAGACTAGAGGTGCAAAGGCCAAAGATGGAGAAGAAGAGGAGCTGAGACTGATCCTGGTGAGGGGCCCTCACTTCAAGAGATCCTGCTGAGGAGGAAGAGAAGGTTTGTTTTAAAGATCTAGCTAACCTAGTGAGATCAAAGCAGGATAGAGATGAAGTTAGGAAAGCAGCTGGCAAAGGTGGTTCTCAGCTTAAAGAGATCCTTAGAGAATGACAGCAGGATTATATGGACAAAGAATTGTGGGAGATGAAGACCGCATGATATCAGAGTGTTCTTCGCCCACGAGGAATTATGGATGTCCGTGAAGATTTCACTAGCAGATAAGGAGCCAGTTCTAGCTTGGCTTAGTGGATGTTATGATACAGGTGCTCTGGCTCTGACAGTTGGAGGCCAAGTCAGCAGCCAGTTAGGAAACTCTCTCAAGGGACAATGGAATAGATAGACATCTAGGCGAGGGCTCTCGGCAAGCTAACTCTCTGATACGCTTTTAATGGCGGTTGCCCTGGAGATACCCCTCCCGAGATGATGTTCCATGGGAATCTCAAAACCCTGACTACCATAGATGAGGGAATTACGCGCTTGAGAGAATTTGCGGTTAGAGAGCTACTTGGTGGTGAACATGAAACCTGAATCCTGATGACATTCCTGTGGGTATTGGTCTTGCTAAAAAGATCACTCGAAACCTGCTCCTTCCACTATGCAAACATTCTGGCAAGCAGAATCGTGCCGGGTAAAGTCATGGTGGAGCTTCTCCTACGGTAAGGCCAATTCAGTGATCAAACGGAGACAATTGAGGATAGCATGACACGTGGTTTCTTTGGTTTCGCCATTAAAACTATGTCTGGAGATATACAGAAGTGCATAAGAGAGTTAAAAGATGAATTTAGAAAATTTCCATAGCCAACTGGGCACAAAGGGATAATTTCAATTCTTTCCTCCGAGGTGGGATACAAGTTTCATCTGTGAGGAATAACGTCCTCAAGAGGTCATTCCCAAAACAGGTCATTCCAAAACAGGTCGTTTCCAAAACAGACCACCAAGCGAAATCACGTAGAACTATTTGGATAACCTGCGTGATCAGTTTGGTGAGAACATGAACCGCTGGGATGGCCAACCAACTTCTAATCTTTCAGGAGGCTGAGGAAATTGCAAAGCAGGAACCCAGGTAGTGCCTCAGCAGAAGGTGTAGCTGTCTATCACTGCCCTCAGAACGACTTATAGCTCCAACAGTGGCTCCAGTTATAACATGCAAAGCTATAACTCCTGCAAACTATGTGCACTGCACATGTATGCATGTTCCATAACTAGGGGTGCCCTGCCTCCCGCCAGGGGAGAGGATAGCAGAGATATAGAATCTATTGGGATGTGTACATCCAGTGGCCTAGCACTTCACAATCTGAAAGTACAGGGCCTGGTTGATACAGGAGCTCAGTGCACCATAATACCATCAAATGATCAGGGATCAGAGTCTATAACTATTCAGAGTCACTGGTGGATCTCAAGATTACAGCTAAAGGTAGAGGTTAATATACGTTTAACTGGTAAACAATGGAGGAAGCATACAGTGACCGGACCTGATGCACTCAGTATTTTAGAACTGATTTTCTGAGAGAAGGGCGTTTCAAAGACCCTAGAGGTTGCCAAATGGGCTTTTGGGTAGCTTCATATAGAAATTGATGGACAAAAACTGAAGCTATCTACAGGACTGAACTTTCTGATGAATCTGCAGTTGTGGGACAACATAGATAGTATTATTAAATTGCCGGTTGCTTCTCGAGACTGTGCATCACAGACAATACAGAACTAACCGTGACTCTTTTGTTGCCCATTCAGAATCTGATCCGTCCAGTTGAGAGTCAGAAAGTGCGTCAGCAAAACCTCATTCACCCTTTCAACAGTCCAGTGTGGCCTATGCGAAGCAGAATGAGACATGCGATCTGACAGACTACCGAGCCCTAAATGAAGTGACACCACCTATGAGTGCAGCAGTACCAGACATGATGGAGCTACAGTATGAGCTGGAACTAAAGAGGCCAAATGGTATGCTACATCAGACATTGCTAAATGCACTTTTTCTCTATTCCCATAGCAGAGGAATGCAGGCCTCAGTTTGCTTTCACCTGGAGAGGAATCCAGTACACCTTCAACAGATTGCCAATGGGCTGGATCCACAGCTCAAGCATCTGTCATGCAGTGATCCACGATGCTCTGGAGAAAGGCAGTGCTCCAGAACACATCCAGTTCATCGGTGATATCATTGTCTGGGGTAAAACTGCTGAGGAAGTCTTCTGAGAAAGGCAACAAATCATTGACATTCTTCTGAATGCAGGTCTTGCCATCAAACGAGACAGGTGAAAGGACCTACCACAGAGATTCAGTTTCTGGGAGTGCGGTGGCAGGATGGACTTGACACATTCCAGTGGATGTGGTAAAAATAGAGTCTCCACTATGGCAAATCCCACAAACAAGTAAGAGACCCTACGCTTTCCCGATAGGGATTTTGGAGACTTCACATTCCTGGATACAGTCAGATTGTGAAACCTCTGTACGATGTGACTCGAAAGAGAAACCATTTCCACTGGGACCTGAACAACAAGCAGCCTTTGACCAGATAAAGCAAGAGGTAGTTCGAAGCAATGGGTCTGGGACCTGTCCGAGATGGTCCACATTACAACATTTTGTACTGACGGCTGCAAGTGACGAAATGGTCCAACCTGGTAGTGGCAAAAAAGCTCCAGGTGAGACACGTGGGACGACCTCTTGGTTTCTGGAGTCGAGGTTACAGAGGTTCAGAGGCTAACTATACTCCAGCAGAGAAAGAAATTTTCAGCTGCCTATGAAGGAGTAAAGGCATCTCTGAAGTGATTGAACTGAATCACAACTTCTCTAGCTCCCAGATTACCAGTTTTGAATTGGATGTTCAAAGGCAAAGGTTCCACACCACATCATGCCAGACTCCACATGGTCTATGGATGGCTCTGATAACACAGAGAGCTCGAATGGGAAATCTGAAAGACCTGGTCTAGTGGAGGTGATCTCAGGTCGGCCTGAAGGTATCAACTGTGCTAAAACCTCCAGAGGAGAAAGTAACTCGTGCTGAGGAAGCTCCTCCTTACAATGACCTGTCTGATGATGAAAAGAAATATGCTTTGTTCACAGACGGTTCCTGCCTGCCTTGTTGGAAACAAGCGAAGGTGGAAGTCTGCAGGGAGTCCAACACGCCGAGTTGCAGAGGCGAAAGATGGAGAAGGAGAATCCAGTCAGTTCGCAGAGGTAAAAGCTGTCCAGCTAGCTCTCGACGTGGCTGAACGTGGAGAGATGGCCAAAGCTTTATCTCTACACCGACTCATGGATGGTAGCCAATGTCTATGGGGTTAGCTAAAGAACTGGAAGAAGAGTGGTTGGCAGAGAAAAGGAAAAACCCATTTGGGCAGCCAACCTGTGGCAGGACATTGCTGATCGAATCGAGAGAATTCCAGTGAAAGTGAGACACATCGATGCTCACATTCTAAGAGCAAAGCTACTGAGGAACAGCAACACAACCATCAGGCAGATCTAGCTGCAAGAGTTTCTAAGTAGACATGGACTCCAATCTTGATCTCGACTGGAAACACCGAGGTGAGATATTCTTAGCTCGTGGGACTCACGATTCGTCAGACATCAAAGCAGAGACGCAACATGCACCAATGGGCTCGTGACAGATCCATAGACATTTCCATGGATGCTATCACGCAAGTCATCCATGATCTGTGACATTTGTGCTGCTATTAAGCAGGCAAAACGACTTAAGCCCTTGTGGTATGGTGACAGATGGTCCAAGTACAAGTATGGTGAAGCTTGGCAGATTGACTATATCACTCTACCACGTTCTCGTTCTGGTAAGCAATACGTGCTTACTATGGTAGAGGCAAACACTGGATGGTTGGAAACTTATCCAGTTCCACATGCAACTGCACGCAACACCATTCTCGGTCTGGAGAGACAGATCCTGTGGAGACACGGAACTCCAGAGAGGATTGAGCCAGACAACGGAACTCATTTCAAGAACAACCTTGTAAAGAACTGGGCAAAAGAGCACGGTATTGAGTGGATATTCCACATTCCCTACTATGCACCAGCTTCAGGGAAGATTGAACGCTACAACGGTTTGTTGAAGACCACTCTTAAAGCCATGGGGGGTGGATCTTTGAAAAACTGGGAAAAACATTTAGCACAAGCAACCTGGCTGGTAAATAGTAGAGGTTCAGTGAACCGAGCTGGACCTGCACATTCAGATTTGCTACGGAAAGTAGAAGGTGATAGAGTTCCTGTTGTTAGAGAAAAGGAATCTGTTAGGTAAAACTGTTTGGGTATTTTCTACCCTCAGGAGAGGCTAAACCTGTCCGAGGGTGGTTTCAGCTGAAGGTCCGTCACACTTATTGGGTAATGCAAGAGAATGGTGAAAATTAGGAAAAGGAGTTCAAAAGTTTAAGGAGTAAGAAGACTAGAAAGGAGGTTTAAGGAGGAAGAAGACAGAGAGGCTGTCTCTCTGAGGCAGCTTGAGCAGCGCAGCTCTGGGAGTTTGGCTTTTGGCTTTGGCTGAAGACAGAGGAGGCAGCAGGCAGCGCAGCTCTGGGAGTTTGGCTTTGGCTTTGATTCCCGCCTTTTCAGGCGGTAAGGGGCTGGTAGCTTGAGGCTTCCCGAGAGGAGGAGGGGCAGGGGCTCAGACTGCCTACTTGCCGGAGGGCAGTGGCGCAGCTGGGGAGGGGTTGCCGCGGAGACCGCTCGCAAAACTAAACAGAACCCAGCGTGGCTGAAGACAGGAGGCAGCTTGGCAAGCGCAGCTCTAGGAAGTTTGGCTTTGGCCTTGATTCCTTGCTTTTCAGGCAAGGGGCTGGTGGCTTGAGGCTTCGAAGAGAGGGGAGGAGGGGCAGGGGCTCAGACGCCTACTTGCGGAGGGCAGGACGCAGCTGAACGCGCGCAACCAAACAGAGTGGCTGAAGACAGAGGAGGCGCAGCTCTGGGAGTTTGGCACTGGCTTTGATTCCCTGCTTTTCAGGCGGCAAGGGCTGGTGGCTTGGAGGCTTCCCGAAAGAGGAGGAGGGCAGGGGCTCAGACTGCCTGTCGGAGGGCAGTGACGCAGCTGGGGAGGGTTGCACAGACCCGCGTAAAACCACAAACAGAACCCAGCGTGGCTGAAGACAGAGGAGCAGCAGCTGGAGCAGCGCAGCTCGACTGATCACTGACAGGGAAAAAAAAGCCGTGGAGAGGGTGGTTACTGCAAGATGGTCACCACTAGAGCAAAGGCTAGCAGAAGGACAGGCACCCAAACAGAGACCACCCACAAGCATACAGATGTTCAGGTAGGTGGCTGCAGTGAGTGCTGGAGCCTGGCACTCGATATGGAGGCTGGAGGAGCAGCTGTTTCAGGTGTAGAGCAGGTCAGTGACCTGATGAGCATGGTGGTCAAACTAAAAGAAGAGGTGGAAAGGCTAAGAGCTAGAAGAGATGGTGAGCAGAAAATTGACGATTCCCATAATGTAATCTCTTCTAAACCAGAACAGTAACACTTAGGGAACAGGGAGTTTGATACCTCCCCAGAAGCAAGATTCTCAACCTCCCTGTTGTAACCGCGACATGAGCAGGGCCAATGGGAACAGGTCTCTGCTTGACGGAAGAAGTGCAAACAAAAGGAAGTCTGCTCCTGTGAGCAGCACGCTGCCTCCAGTGCAGTTACAGAACAGGTATGAGGCTCTGCAGGAGGAACAGGTCATTGCAGGCTGAGGACTCAAGAAGGTCAGAAGCTGTACCAATGACAGGTTGTCTCAGGCCAGCCATCAAAACTTACCCAGAAAAGAAACTCGCAGGGTCTTCACAGGAGACTCCCCACTGAGGGGAACAGGGGGCCCAATATGCAGACCAGACCAATTTCATAGAGCGGTCAGCTGCCTCCCTAGTGCCCAAGTTAAAGGCGTTGTAGACAGAATTCCCAACCTCGTGAGTCCTTCAGACTACTACCCACTGCTGGTCTTTTCAGGTGGGCAGTGATGATGTAAATAAATGAGAGGCTCAATCTATTAAAAAGACTTCAGAACCTTAGGGCAAATGCTAAAGGATCAGGGCTCAAAGTTGTGTTCTCAGCCATCCCTCTAACGTCAGCAATGGATGAGAGGACACTGAGGAAGGGCCGATAGATCAATTCATGGCTCAGGGGCTGGTGCCATCGACAGGGCTTTGGGTTCCACAATCATGGATTGGTTTTCAAAGGCACCTGAGCTGAAAACAACTCATGGGACACACTTGTCCCAGAGGGGATAAGAAATCCTGGGGCAGGTGCTTGGGAGGGCTCATTGATAGGGCTTTAAACTAGATTTGAAGGGGAAGGGGTTAATAGTCTCCTGCTGTCTGGTGACAAACAGAGGGGCAGCTCACCAGCAGTAGAGAGAGAAGGAGAGATGGTAAGGCTCTCAACTTGCTGCCAGGCAAGCCAAGAATGATCCAACAGGACATTCTGTGGAAACCAAAGGGGATTTGGCACAAGAGGAGGACAGGGCCAGCCCAGCTGAAGTGCTTCTGTGCGAATGCACGAGCTTGGGCAACAAACAGGATGAGTTAAGGGCCACTGTGCTGCTGGGATGCCACGACACAGTGGCTGTTACTGAAACTTGGTGGGATGAATCCCCATGACTGGAATGTAGGCATAGATGGATATAAACTCTTTAGGAAGGATAGGCAGGGGAAGGAGGAGGAGGTGTTTGCCCTCTATGTCAGTAGCCAGTTGGAATCAGTGGAGCTCCAACTGGGGAGGGATGATGAGCCAGTTGAGCGTATGGGTTAAAATTAAAGGCAGGACAGGGGAAGGAATATTACTGTGGGGGTCTCCTACAGGCCACCTGACCAGCAGATCCAAGCAGATGAGGCCTCCATAGGCAAATAGAGCAGCTTCCAGGTCTGCAAGCCCTGGTCCTCATGGGGTGATTTCAATCCACCCAGACATCTGCTGGAGGGACAACACAGCAAGGCACCAGCAATCCAGGATGTTCCTGGACTGCATAGAAGACAACTTCCTCCTCCAAATGGTAGAAGAACCAACAAGAAATGGTGCTATGCTGGACCTTTGTTCTCACCAACAGGAAGGGCTGGTAAGCAATGAGGCTCAGAGACGGCCCCTTGGCTGCAGTGACCATGAAAGCAGTTGAATTTAACATCCCTCAGGGCAATCAGGAGGAAGTATTCCAAGCTCACGACCTAGACTTTAGGCGTGCAGATTTTGATCGCTTTCAGGATCTGCTAGCCCAAAGTGTCGGGACAAAGCCCTGGAGGAAGAGGGACCCAGGACAGCTGGTCAATATTCAAGGACCACCTCCTCTGTGTCCAGGAGCTCTGTGTACCAACAAAGAGAAAAGCAGGTAAGAATGCTAGGAGGCCTGCCTGGATGGGCAAGGAGCTACTGGACACACTATTACTTAAAAGGAAACTCTTACAGGAAGTGGAGAGAAGGACAGGTAGAACAGGGAATAGGCATGGAAGCTGCCGAGCAGCAGAGTCCTGTTAGAAAGCCAAAGCAGAGTTTGAATTGAATCCAGCTCAGGAGATTAGAAGGGAACACTCAAGAACTTTTACAGGTATATTAATGGGAAGAAGAAGACTAGGAAGGTGTGGGCCCCTCAGAAAGGAAAATGGTGACATGGTCACAAGGGATGAGGAAAAGGCTGAGGTACTTAATAACTTCTTTACCTCAGTCTTCACTGCAAGGGCCTCTAGCCACACTCCTGATGTTTATGGAAGTCAAAGCCAGGGACGGGAGGAAGAACTGCCCATTGTAAGCAGATCAGGTTCGTGATCATCTGAAGAACCTGAAAGTGTTCAAGTCCATGGGACCCGACGGGATACACCCACGGTGCTGAGAGAGAACTGGCAGATGAGGTTGCTAAACCCCTCTATTATATTTCAAAAGTCATGGCAGTCTGGGAAGTCCCCACGGACTGGAAAAGGGAAACATTGCCCCCATCTTCAAAAGGGTAAGAAAGGAGTGAGCCAGGGAACTACAGGCCAGTCAGTCTCACCTCTCCAGCCCTGGAAAGATCATGGAGCAGATCCTCCTGGAGTCACTACTCGCTCAAAAGAATAGTGGAGGAGGTGATTGGGAACAGTCAACATGGCTGCCAGGGCAGATCCTGCCTGACCAACCTGGTGGCCTTCTGAGCAGGTGACAATAGATGAGGCGAGCAACTGATGTCATTTACCTGGACCTGAGCAAAGCCTTGACACTGTCAAGACCACATCCTGGTCTCCAAACTGGTGACACATGGGTTTGATGGTGGACCCACTAGATGGATAAGGAACTGGCTTGATGGCCGCACCCAAAGAGTGGCTGTCAATGGGTCCATGTCCAGTGGAGGCCAGTGACAAGCTTTGGGAGTCCCTCAGGGATCAGTCCTGGGACCTGTCTTGTTCAACATCTTTGTGGGTGACATGGACAGTGGCATTGGTGCACCCTCAGCAAGTTTGCTGATGACAAGCTATGTGGTGCAGCAGACACGCTGGAGGAAGGAGGCCATCCAGAGGGACCTTGACAGGCTGGAGAGGTGGGCACAAACCAACCTCATGAAGTTCCATAAGAGCAAGTGCAGGGTCCTGCATCTGGGTCGAGGCAATCCCAGGCACAAATACAGGCTGGGCAGTGACTGGCTGGAAAGTAGCCCTGAGAGAGAGACTTGGGGGTACTAGTGGACAAAAAGCTCAACATGAGCTCTCAATGTGCACTTGCAGCCCCCAGGCCAATCAGATCCTGGGCTGCATCCCAGGAGAAGTGTGGCTAGCAGGTCGAGGGAGGTGATCCTCCCCTCTACTCCCAGCCCTGGTGAGACCTCATCTGGAGTACTGTGTCCAGTTCTGGAGTCCCTAATGTGGGCAAAGTTCCCCCTCCCTCCAGGAGGAAGACAAAAGCCAAGGCATTAGCCAGGCTTGCACGCACCAGCGCATGCAGCACTTGTGCTGACACCAAGTATGGGCATATTCTAGCTTCACGCTTTCTATAGGCTGAAGCCAGTTGCTTGAGAGTGCCCATTGGTCAAGCCCAGCCTCGAGGAATCTATAAGTGTCACCCCAGTTGGTGAACACGTTGCCCCCTCATTTACTTTGTCTCTCTGCTTGCTCGAGAGAGTAAGTCTCGAGCTTCAGCCTTTGCCATTGAGCTTATTGTTAGCTTCTGTTATACATGCACGCATACTGGAAGCGTCTGCATCGTTAAGAAGCCCAGAGGGAGGACCTTCGCTGAGGCTGAGGAGCTCAGCATTGCTACAACCAGTCGTGCCGATCGGAAGAGCCCATCGTGCCGCCGGAGGACTGGACCAACCCCCGCGGGTAAGATCTGCCCAGTTGCCGGGGAGAAGGGACTTGATTAATACCGAGTCCACGTATGCCTAACCCCGCCATGCGGGAGAGGAGCCACCGAGTGCCGCTCTGAGGAGCCGCCGAGTGCCACTCTGAGCCCTGTGAATCCCAGGGAAAACCAGAGCATTGTTAATGTTTGTACTGCACCGAATCTGGGACCACTCTGAGAGTCCTGTTGCTCCTTTAACCTCATTAACGAGAGACGCCACTTAACGCAGCCACATTCTCTCCCTGAGGCTGTTTGCATCAGCCCTGAGAAACGCCGTGGTTGGGCCGACCCCGTAGCTTCGCCTGCTTCCGTCCTTCAAGCCCGCCCCGCTGTGCGAGCCGACTTTAGAGGGCCGACCCCACGGACCGACCCTGTCCAGGACCGATCCCTGTTGTCTGAAGGGAATTGAATATCGTCCACGTGCTTTCCACCCACTAGCACTCAGTTCAAAGTATCCGCGTCCAGCAGAGTAAGCGCTGACGCATAGAAAGATTGTAATATTGCTGTGTATAGCCAGAAGCCGCCCGCGTCCCGCCGAGTCTCCATCTAGTGGCCAAGCGGCGGAACTGCACCCTTCGTTATATAAATACAGAAAGGGTTTATAGATCGTTTAATTACATTATAATCATAACACTAAGCCAGTTGTGGAATGTATTTCACGAACGTGCATTAGAACATGTATATAAGTTGGTGATTCATCGGTTATTAATAGTTTGATAATTAATAAAATTATATTTTTCATAATTCATATTTCATATTCATAAATTTAATAACCTCTTCACCACAATATGGCGCTGTGAGCAGGATGCACAGCTGTGAAATATTTCCATAACTTGGGATACAAAATTACAGCCCCAGACTTGGAATGGGCAAAATTAAATTGTAAAAATATAGATGGCATTTTCGCAAAGCTAAGCGAACCCAGCAGCGAACACGCTGTCCTGATGGCATCTTGTATTATACAGATGCAGGAGGAAATTAAATTCTTTGACCAAAAGGTTTCCCAATTGGAAAGGGAACTGGCGAAGTCAGAGGCACAAAGCCAGAGACTTCATGATTTATTTGAGCTGCACATAAAAGAGACCATGTCTGTTTTCAAGTCTCAATGGCAATCACATGCTACCTATGAAGTAGCCAGGGCACATGACACACGAGAGCCAGGCTCTCCTATTCTGTCTGTCCCAGTTGACAAGCAGAAACTAGCTGATTTTGATTCAGCAGCTGCCCAGCATCAGCACATGAGCAATGTTAGCTCACCCACACCAGACAGGTCAGCAGCTATAGCACCGGTGCAGCAAGCCAAGCCAGGCTCCACATCACCGGATGATGACAGTGAAGCCACCAGCTTCAACCAGCAACGAATTCCCAAGAAGAAGGTGAGATTCAACTTAGCATCGCTAGATGACTCCAAAGCCAGCAGCGGACCGAGTTTCCACAGCATGGCAGACCAAGAGGTAACCAGGGAAATAGAAGCTCCTGCAATAAGGTAGCCAAGCCAGCTCGACAACAGCTTGCACAGCATCCCAGCAAGAGAGCTTACTACGATCCCAGAGACACACAGAGCACCACATCAGACTCAGATTCTGGATGTGAGTCTAGCCCACAGCATTACCGCGAACTGTGGAAGAGCCAAGCTGCTATAGAAGCCAATGAGGCTGAACTCGCAGCATCCTGAAAACAAAGCTCCAGGAAAAGACCTCCAAAGGGAGAGTTCCAGAAGGGACCACAGACCCAGCAAGGAGGGACACCGGCAAAAGGTATATACTGCCAGCCGTAAAGCGATACCACATGGCCAGAGAAGGGAAGAGCAACGCTCTCAAGCATCCCCTTCCACCATCCCAGGCAGACATAAATACTGCACTGGAAAACAACACTCATGAGGTTCCTGCAACCCCAGTAGAGGGAATGAAAACATGCAGAGTGACAGGGAACGCCTAATTCACGAGATTCACCTGACTCACTAGATCCATGGTGTTGGGTACTCCTCAAAATGGAATGTCCCGAGGAAGTTGTATTTGGCTTGGAACCAAGGATGAGAAAGAAAGTAGCAAAAAGGGTACTCACTAAACTGATAAAAGAAGCAGTGGAAAGAGATTATTCCTCATCTCAATACTGAGGAAGTCCTGTCATAGTGACAGAGCCCATCTTATCAAGGGGGTGGGAAATTGACAAACTCCATAGACACTTTGATAGCTTCAGTGTCATATGGGAATCAAACCCCATCACTTAGTCAAGGGGGTGGTGGGAGATAATTGAGAGTACCAATATTGGTTTCGGAGCAAACATTTGTTCCACACTGCTAAGACAGCTCGCTCTGTTAAGAGTATAGTTTAAAGTTTGTATAGTGTTTATATAGTGCTAAGGTATTGTAAGTCACTATATTTGAAAATGTATTCTACCAAACAGGTATGATATAGCTTAATCCTATATGGGATAAACCTTGTTAAAGGTAATCTATACTCGAGGCTTATACATGCCCATGGGCAAGGGGGTGGTAATGTGGTGAAGGCACATTATGCCCCAATACTGAATCTTGTCCCAGCATGTGGGCAAGTTCCCCCTCCCTCCAGGAGGAAGACAAAAGCCAAGGCATTAGCCAGGCTTGCACGCACCCAGCGCATGCAGCACTTGTGCTGACACCAAGTATGGGCATATTCTAGCTTCACGCTTTCTATAGGCTGAAGCCAGTTGCTTATGAGAGTGCCCATTGGTCAAGCCCAGCCTCGAGGAATCTATAAGTGTCACCCCAGTTGGTGAACACGTTGCCCCCTCATTTACTTTGTCTCTGTCCTTGCTCGAGAGAGTAAGTCTCGAGCTTCAGCCTTTGCCATTGAGCTTATTGTTAGCTTCTGTTATACATGCACGCATACTGGAAGCGTCTGCATCGTTAAGAAGCCCAGAGGGAGGACCTTCGCTGAGCCTGAGGAGCTCAGCATTGCTACAACCAGTCGTGCCGATCGGAAGAGCCCATCGTGCCGCCGGAGGACTGGACCAACCCCGCGGGTAAGATCTGCCCAGTTGCCGGGAGAAGGGACTTGATTAATACCGAGTCCGTGTATGCCTACCCCGCCGTGCGGGAGAGGAGCCGCCGAGTGCCGCTCTGAGCCCTGTGAATTCCAGGGAAAACCAGAGCATTGTTAATGTTTGTACTGCACCGAATCTGGGACCATTCTGAGAGTCCTGTTGCTTTAACCTCATTAACGAGAGACGCCGCTAACGCAGCCACATTCTCTCCCTGAGGCTGTTTGCATCAGCCCTGAGAAACGCCGTGGTTGGGCTGACCCCGTAGCTTCGCCTGCTTCCGTCCTTCAAGCCCGCCCCGCTGTGCGAGCCGACTTTAGAGGGCCGACCCCACGGACCGACCCTGTCCAGGACCGATCCCTGTTGTCTGAAGGGAATTGAATATCGTCCACGTGCTTTCCACCCACTAGCACTCAGTTCAAAGTATCCGCGTCCAGCAGAGTAGGCGCTGACGCATAGAAAGATTGTAATATTGCTGTGTATAGCCAGAAGCCGCCCGCGTCCCGCCGAGTCTCCATCTAGTGGCCAAGCGGCGGAACTGCACCCTTCGTTATATAAATACAGAAAGGGTTTATAGATCGTTTAATTACATTATAATCATAACACTAAGCCAGTTGTGGAATGTATTTCACGAACGTGCATTAGAACATGTATATAAGTTGGTGATTCATCGGTTATTAATAGTTTGATAATTAATAAAATTATATTTCTCATAATTCATATTTCATATTCATAAATTTAATAACCTCTTCACCACAAAGAGACCTTCAAGATCATCATGTCCAACCCATCAACCAATCCAACCCACCCAAACAGCTAACCCATGGCACCAAGTACCCCATCAAGTCTCCAAATAAGGTCAGAACCACAACAATAACCACAATAATAAGCAAATAAGGACAGAACCACATTCCAAGCTCAAGAGACAGCCACTAAGGTCCAGAACCTAGATCAAAAGTGCAGACTCGGCTCCCAAGTAAGCAACTAAGGTCAGAATCACCAAGCTCAAGAACCAGCCCCTGACCTCAGAGACAGGCCCTGAGATCAAGAACCACACCCCAAGCCCAGAGCCAGCAACTAAGCTCAAAACCCCTTTCCAAGCTCACACCCAGACCCCAAGCTCAAGAACCAGAAAATAAAATCAGAACCACTTCCCAAGCTCAAGGACCAGCCCCCGAGCTCAGAGTCAAACCCCAAGCTCCAGAACCAAAAGTGCAGACTCAGTTCCCAAGCTCAGAGCCAGCAACTAAGGTCAGAGCCACTTCCCAAACTCAGGAACCAGCCTCCAAGCTCCAGTACCAGAAAAAAGGCCAGAACCAAGCTCCAGAGCCAGCAACCAAGGTCAGAGCCATTTACAAGCTCAGGAACCAGGCCCTGACCTCAGAGACAGGTCTGAGGTCAGGAACCACACCCCAAGCCCAGAGCCAGCAACTAAGGTCAGAACCACTTCCAAGCCCACTCCCAACCCCCAGGCTCAGAGCCAGTTTCACAACTTTGCTTATTTCAAGTTCCCTTCATTGCACTTCTGCTAAGTGTCCAAATTGAAGCAGCCAGAGAATGCTTTGGACTGGAAGGGACCCTAAAGATCAGACAGCTCCAACCCCCTGCCATGCCCACAGACACCTTCCACCACACCAGGCTGCTCAAGCCCTCATCCAACCTCACCCTCAGCACCTCCAGGGAGAGGGCAGCCAGCACCTCCCTGCCCAACCTGCTCCAGGTTCTCACCACCCCCACTCCAAACTATTTCCTCCCAAGCTCCACTCCAAATCTGCCCTCCTCAACCTTCAATCCAGTCCCCCCCAGACCATCCCTCCCAGACCCTCACCAAAGTCCCTCCCCAGCTCTTCTGCAGCCCCCAGCAGCTACCACAAGGCTGCTCCAACCTCTGCCCACAGCCTTCTCCTCTCCAGCCTCAATAGACACAACTCTTACAGCCAACCCCCACAGGGGAGCTGCCACAGCCCTCCCACCACCTCCATGGCCTCCTCTGCACCCCCTCCAACAGCTCAACCTCCTGCCCCTCTTGGGGGCACCACAGCTGCACACAGCACTCCAGCTGGCAGCACACAATGCTGACAGCACAAAACCATTGCAGCAAAAGCCTCAACCTGTGCTCAGCTGCCAAAACCAAAGGGACCTCAACTTGGACACAAGAGAAAGGACCAAACTCAGCCAAGACACTGATCCAACACCCAAGGCTGCACAAAACAACCAGCAACAGCTTCCAGCAACAGCACACCTGCAGCTGGGCTGCAAAGCTCTGCAGAAGAAAACCACTCCACAAGGGCTCCAGGGCCCCAGGGATTGCAAAGCCCAGGCTCTCACTCTCCTCCTGCACAAGGAAAGCTTCACTTGCCCACAAGAAGACAAACACTTCCCCACACCAAGCCATCCACACCACTTGACTTTCAACCTCCTTCAAGCCCTTGCCTGCCAGCACCACTTCCTCAGCCCACAGCTCCAGCAACACCACAAGGCCTTGAAGGCTCTCCTGCACTCCACACCTCTCAGCCACACCCACACCCCTTGGCCACCCACAACCCAACAAGCTTCCTGCTCACCACTTCTCTTCCCAAGCCTCACCTCCCTTGGGCCCTCTCAGCACACCACCAACTGACCCCAAAAGGCTCCAGCTGACAGCACTGCTTCCAAGAATCCCAGGCACTTCCAAGGGCAGACTAGGAGCCCAGAGGCAAAACCCAAACCTTTCCCCTCCCCACAGGACTCTCTCCCATTTCCCATTCTTCCCAGCACCTCCAGCACCTAAGATGCATTTGCTCTGGGGCAGCTTCCTCACACAGCCACACAATTGCCTGGCCTGCAAAAGACCTCTCTCAGCACTGAGGCCAACTGCCAGCCCCAACACCACCAGCAACACCAAACCATGGCCCCATGGCCACACCTTGCTGCAACACCTCCAGCCATGGCCACTCCACTGCCTCCCTGGGTAGCCTCTGCCAGGCCCTGACCACTCTGGCACCAAACTCATTCCTCCTCCTCTCCAACCTAAGCCTCCCCTGCCACAATTTCAGGACACTTCCTCTCCTTCTACCACCTGAGACAAGGTACAAGAGCCCAACCCCAGCTCACTGCAGCCTCTTTGCAGAGAGCTCCAAAGGCCAAGGAGGGCTCCTCTCAGCCTCCTCTTCCCCACACTAAACACTCACAGCTCCCTCACCTGCTCCTCACCAGCCCTGCTCTCCAGACCCTTCCACACCTTTCTTGCCCTTCTCTGCACCTGCTCCAGACCCTCAAAGTCCTTCTAGGAGTCAGGGGCCCAAAACTGACCCCAGCATTCCAGGGGTGGCCTCCCCAGGGCCCAGGACAGGAGGACAATCCCTGCCCTGGCCCTGCTGGACACAGCACTGCTGAGACTTGCAGAGCACTGCAATTGCTTTGCTCACTTGCAGCAATCATTTCTTTCCCTTCCCAGTTCATTGCACAGCAAACAGCAGCAAGGGAATTGCTTTGGCTTCTGCTGAAGCTCCTCCAAGGAAGCTGCAGGACTTCTCACCACCAAAACCATCAACAACAGGCTGCCCCCAGCCCAAGCCAAACCTTGCAGTCCAAGTCAATGCACTTCCTCAGCCACAAGCAGACACTCAACAGCTCAGCCTCATTTGGCTGCCTGCAGTCTGCTTCTGACCATGCTTCCTGCCAGCACAGCTGACAAAAGCTCTGCACAGCTCTCAGCCTGCAGCCACACAGCAAAAGCTCCTCCTGCCCTGAGCCTTTCTGTGCTCAGGAGGCCTGCAGAGAAACTGAGAAGCACTCTGCAACCCCCCAGGGAATCTTTGTGCCTCAAGAGACTGCAGAGCACAGAGGCCTTGGATGCCACCACCCCCAGCACAGCCAAACCGCCCCACAGCTGACACCAGCCCCAGGCGCTCCCAAGCTCAGGCTCAGCACAGCACCCACGCCTCACACCCCCACGGCACCCAGCACACAGCCTGCCCACAGCTCCCCCCCGCGCCTGGCCCTCAGCCCAGCCGCTGCCCTTCAGCACAGCAGCCGCCCGGCACCTGCCACCACAAAGCCTCCAAACCCCCAGGGCTGCCCCACACACCCCCACAGCAGCCTCTGCTGCAAGCCACACCCCACGCTCACCACCACCTCTCCTGCACACAGCAGCCCCCACAGCGCCGCTGCCACCTCAGCTCTGCTGCCAGCCCAGCCCCCAGCACAGGGACACAGGGACACAGGGCCAGGGACAGCCCCTGCAGCCCACCAATGGCTCTGCCTGCAACACAGCAGCAGCCAAAGGGGGCCTGCAGCTGCCCCCACCAGGGGGAGGCAGCACCACAAGGAACCCCACCGAGTCCCCCAACCGCGGCCCTGCAACCGCACAGACCCCTCCCAGAACAGCACAGACGATGCTCTCCGACCCTGCACACCTCTGCCCTACCCCACAGCCCTCCCCGACCACCCCAAACCCCCACAGCCGCACAGAGGTCCCCACAATCACAACGTGCCCCTCCCCCAACCGCAGGGACCCCAAGCGCCAAGCTTGCAGAGCTCCCCCGGACCCCACAGACCCACCCCCACCCCGTACCCCACCGATCTCCCCCGGATCCCACGGAC
>WWNC01000393.1:0-17787 GCA_011125475.1 Melanerpes aurifrons
CAGATCCATAGACATCTCCATGGATGCTATCACACAAGTCATCCATGACTGTGACATTTGTGCTGCTATTAAGCAGGCAAAACGACTTAAGCCCTTGTGGTATGGTGACAGATGGTCCAAGTACAAGTATGGTGAAGCTTGGCAGATTGACTACATCACTCTACCACGTTCTCATTCTGGTAAACAATACGTGCTTACTATGGTAGAGGCAAACATTGGATGGCTGAAAACTTATCCAGTTCCACATGCAACTGCACGCAACACCATTCTCGGTCTGGAGAGACAGATCCTGTGGAGACACGGGACTCCAGAGAGGATTGAGTCAGACAACGGATCTCATTTCAAGAACA
This sequence comes from Melanerpes aurifrons, assembly GCA_011125475.1. Taxonomy (NCBI): domain Eukaryota; kingdom Metazoa; phylum Chordata; class Aves; order Piciformes; family Picidae; genus Melanerpes; species Melanerpes aurifrons. The sequence goes on from WWNC01000393.1 coordinate 351, forward strand.
ACCTTGTAAAGAACTGGGCAAAAGAGCACGGTATTGAGTGGATATTCCATATTCCCTACTATGCACCAGCTTCAGGGAAGATTGAACGCTACAACGGTTTGTTGAAAACCACTCTTAAAGCCATGGGGGGTGGATCTCTGAAAAACTGGGAAAAACATTTAGCACAAGCAACCTGGCTAGTAAATAGTAGAGGTTCAGTGAACCGAGCTGGACCTGCACATTCAGATTTGCTGCAGAAAGTAGAAGGTGATAGAGTTCCTGTGGTTAGAGAAAAGAATCTGTTAGGTAAAACTGTTTGGGTATTTTCTCCCTCAGGAGAGGCTAAACCTGTCCGAGGGGTGGTATCAGCTGAAGGTCCGGGTCACACTTATTGGGTAATGCAAGAGAATGGTGGAATTCAGTGTATTCCACAAAGAAATTTAACTTTAGCAGAAAGAGGTTAACTTCAAACTGTTGTACAGCTACGTTGCGTCCAAAGGAAGAATCAACGAGGAATCTACGGTGCACGAACCCTGAGATCCCTGAGAGCCCTGAGTCAACTAAGAGACCCTGAGATTCCCTGTTTCCTTTTTTGTTTGCTTCGTTGGCGAAGAAAATGAACTGTTTTCCATTTTTCTCATTTTCTGATTTTCTTGTACTTTTGAATCATCTACATCTGAGCATAGCCGGAATGGACTATGAACTTTACTCACGAACTGTAAATATCATTTTGGATTGAATGGACACTGTGTACAGCCAATGAAATTGTTTAGAAGGGGTGGACTGTGACCAGTTGACGTTGTCCCCTTAAGAAAGGGAATATGGTGGACGGAAGTTGGTAAATGGAAGGAATAATCTAAACTAATTTCATTGGTGAAGTGGGAGGAAGCACCTTCTGAACTGGGAGTGCAGGAGAAAGTATCCTGGGCACTCCGGCACTTCTATCTTCAGTCTTGCTTCCGCCTCTTCTTTGGGCAGCAGCTTTCTGTGCTGGGCTTTCTGCCAAGACTTTGGCCTTGAAACCAATAAGATACCAGGCCTGTATTAACTGCTTTCCAATTAACATAAGCGCTTCTAACTTTTTTTTCCTCTCTTTTCTTTCTCTTTCTATCCCACTCTGGGGAAAGGGGGAAAAAGGGGAGAGCAGAGGTGGGAAATCCCCCTCAGCAGAGGGGGGAACCCTCATTTCTGTGTTACTTTATTGTATATCTTTGTATATATTGTAAATATTGTAAATTTGTATATATTCCCCTGCAAACCCTACATTGCTTTGTAAATATACAGCTACACTGCTTTGCTAATTCAGCTTGTGATTTTTTATTTTTCCTTTCCCTTCAATTTTTTTCCTTTCCCCTTACTTTACAGGGGGGAAGGAAGAGGCTTCTTGGCCTTACCCTTCTACCCCACGACACTAAGGTAACGTCTTTATATTTCCTTCTTAGAAATAGACTAGAAAATATACAAAAAATAAAAAAAAGGTAAACAAAAAAAGGTAAACAAAGGTAACAAGTTCAAAGAAAAAACTTAAACATAGAAATATATAACAAAAAGTAAAAAACTTTGGATACAAAAGATAGAGTACTAAATAACAGAATAATAAAAAGAAGAGCAACAATAAAACCAAAATATTAAAAACAAAATATGACAAACTAGAAAATCATAAGGATTACTAATAAAACATAACTATTAACAAAAAACATAAGAATTGTTAGCAAAAAAATAAAAATAAGAATTATCAAGACTACTAGATTAAAACAAACCAAAAAAATCTATGCAAAGAAAAACCAAGAAAATTAAAATGAAAAATGATAATAAAAAAGAATTAATAGAATAGGTTAAAAAATATAATAAAAAAGCAAAAATCAAAATTAAAATAGAAAACAGATTAAATAAACCAAAGTTGCAAAATAAAAAATAATTACAATAAAGAATATAAGATCAAAAACCAAAAGATTAAACACTAGATAAAAAAAAAAGATCGAAATTACAAAAAAAGAAATTGAAGTTAAAAAATTGATTAGAATAACGAATTAAAACACTGATTAAAAATTACAATAACAAAATAAAGCTAATAATAAAGAAGGTAAAAAAGAAATAAATTTAAAAATGACAAAAAGTAAGTTAAAAATAATGATAATAAAAATTTAAAGAACAAAGAAAAATTAAAATAAAACACAAAAATAACAAAAAATTAATTAGAAAAAAATAATATATCAAAATTTGATCAAAATTAACAAAAAAATTTAACAAAAATAATTACAAAGAATAGATAAAAAATTAAATGCTATTTAAAAAAATTAAAACTGTATAAAAATAATTTTAAAACAAAAATAAAAAAATAATTAGAGATTAAACAAAAATATAGATTAAAAGTAAAAATATTAAACTTATAAAAATAATAAGTTCAAAATGAAAATAATAAATAAAAATTAAATAAAATAACAAAAAATAAAAAATAATTTAAAAAATTAAAAAAAAATAAAAAATGAAACTACTCAAATTAGAATTAAAAAGAAAAAATATAAAAATAATTTACAAAAAAAATAAATTAAAATAAATTTAAAAAATTAAAAACAATTTGAAACATGTAAAATAATTACAAAAAATATTAAAATTAAACTTAGGATAAAAAAATATATATAATGAAATCACACAAAAATGAAACAGATTTATTAAAAGTAGACTTCAAAATATTAAAGAAATGAAACAAAAATTAATTGCAAAGTTGAAAATAGTCTACATTGAAAACAAACTGAAATAATTAGTTACAAAATCTGTGGAATCATAAACTCATAGAATGAGTCAGGGTTGGAAAGGACCACAAGGATCATTTAGTTCCAACCACTGCCATGGGCAGGGACACCTCACACTAGATCCAGGCAGGCTAGAGCCTCATCCAGCCTGGTCTTAAACACCTCCAGGCAGGGGCCTTGGCCACCTCCCTGGACAACCCACTCCACTTTCACAGTGAAGAATTTTTTCTTCACATCCAGCCTGAATCTTCCCATCCCCAGCCTTGTTCCATTCTCCCTAGTCCTGTCATTTCCTGACATGCTAGGATGTCCCTCTCCAACATTCTTGTAGGTTCTCTTCAGATACTAGATGGCCACAGTAAGGTCACCTCGAGCCTTCTTTTCTGCTAACTGCAATCATCGCAATAAACAACAGCAGAAGAATCAAGACCATAAGGAAACAGCATTTCCCATGCAGTCGAACATCGATCACAATAACTGTTATGATAATCTGGGATCAAACAGCATCAATCAGAAGAATGTACCACAGCACCATGGGAATTAGGACTGAATATTGTGGTTGTTTGATAACTTTGTATTCTCTCTTGTTAACTAAATGTGCCTCTGTATGTAAACATCCTAGAGGGTAAAGTTTCATCTTTACATTTTGCTTAGTAGAGATTATTAAGGGGGGAAAAGAGAGAATACCCCCATAGCAAAAAAATTAGCTCATGGTGTGGTGAAGAGGTTATTAAATGTATGAATATGAAATATGAATTATGAAAATATAATTTTTATTAATTATCAAACTATTAATAACCGATGAATCACCAACTTATATACATGTTCTAGTGCACGTTCGTGAAATAGACTCCACAACTGGCTTAGTGTTATGGTTATAACGTAATTGAACTATCTATAAACCCTTTCTATATTTATATATCGAAGGGTGCAGTTCTGCCGTTTGGCCACTAGATGGAGACTCGGCGGGACGCGGGCGGCTTCTGGCTATACACAGCAATATTACAATCTTTCTATGCGTCAGCGCTTACTCTGCTAGACGCGGATACTTTGAACTGAGTGCTAGTGGGTGGAAAGCACGTGGACGATATTCAATCCCCTTCAGACAACAGGGATCGGGGACGGCCCGTGGGGTCGGCCCTCAGAAGTCGGCTCGCACGGCAGGGCAGGACAACGGTGGCCGGTAGGTGGGCTCGAACGACGGAAGTAGGCGAAGCTACGGGGGTCGGCCCAACCACGGCGGTTCTCGGGGCTGATGCAAACAGCCTCGGGGAGAGAATGCGGCTGCGTTAGGCGGCGGATTCTTTTTAATGAGGTTAAAGGAGCAACAGGACTCTCGCAGTGGTCCCGGGTCCGGTGCAATACAAGCACGAACAATGCTCTGGTTTTCCCTGGAATTCACAGGGCTCAGAGCGGCACTCGGCGGCTCCTCAGAGCGGCACTCGGCGGCTCCTCTCCCGCTACGGCGGGGCTAGGCATACGTGGACTCGGTATTAATCAAGTCCCTTCTCCCCGGCAACTGGGCAGATCTTACCCGCGGGGGTTGGTCCAGTCCTCCGGTGGCACGATGGGCTCTTCCGATCGGCACGACTGGTTGTAGCAATGCTGAGCTCCTCAGGCTCAGCGAAGGTCCTCCCTCTGGGCTTCTTCAATGATGCAGAGGCTTCCAGTATGCGTGCATGTATAACAGAAGCTAACAACCATAAGCTCAATGGCAAAGGCTGCAGCTCGAGAGTTACTCTCTCGAGCAAGCACAGAGACAAAGTAAATGAGGGGGCAACGTGTTTACCAACTGGGGTGATACTTATAGATTCCTCGAGGCTGGGCTTGACCAATGAGCACTCTCATAAGCAACTGGCTTCAGCCTATAGAAAGCGTGAAGCTAGAATTATGCCCATACTTGGTGCCAGCACGAGCGCTGCATGCGCTGGGTGCATGCAAGCCTGGCTAATGCCTTGGCTTTTGTCTTCCTCCTGGAGGGAGGGGGAACTTGCCCACATGCTGGGACAAGATTCAGTACCAGGGCATAATGTGCCTTCACCACACATGGTAACCCTAGAAATGCTGTAACCCTAGGGACATCAACCCTAGAAAGTGCTGTAACCCTAGAAACATCAACTTTGCAAAATGCTGTAACCCTCTCACCACAAGACAGCACGAACACGGCACAACTGTCATGAGAATGACAATCAGCAAAACTGCCTAGCACCGACCTCAACGACGGTCACGATAAACCAAGATGTTAACAGAAGGCATCTAACTTATAACTGAGTGTCGCGACTGCTTAACTGTTGTGTGAACATTAAGAGATCAGAATTACTAGGATGAGCAAAAACACATTATTCTGTGTAATTTTATATTGGGCAAAGCAATGAAGTTCTTTATGCTCTTGATGTTTGTTTGCAAGTTTTCTGTCTGTGAAGCTAGAGCCTGGCCAGATCTACCTTTACAGATTAAAGAAATCTTGCTCCCATTAAACAATTAATGATTTTTGACCATCCTAGAGAAAATAAAGATGCAACATAATCCTAAAGCAGATTGTAAAAGACAGTGCTAAGGATTGCATTTGTGCCTTAATCTCTGTGTGCAATGTGTTCAGGCATAATCAAGTCTTCTCTGTCAATAAGAGGAGTGAAATGTAAAGATTGGAACTGTTAAGATCTAAGTTCTTCTTTACAATGTTTGTTATCTTTGACCATGTATTATGCCAGCTCTGTAGAGCATTGTAACTAGTTCAACTTAAGCTTTGTGCCTTGTATGGGTTACATCAGTCTGTTAGACATGCTGCGCTACAGAACTCTTGCTTTTGCTACACAGCTTAGCTTTACCTTGCTTGCTTCTGTGTTTGCAGTAGTATCTTGTATGTGATGAGAATAACTCCCACGACCAGATTGCTCACAAAAACAAAAAGGGGGATTTGTGGCAATGCCAGCGATGAGCAGTGTGAGCAGTCTGGCAGTGCAGGCCTAGAGCCTGACATGGTGGTAGGCCATGTTCAGCATAAGTGCAGAGCCAGCTAGCAGTTTAGCAAAACAGTGCTGTGCCTGCAGCATGTAACTAAAACAGGGCACTGGTAGCTATAAACATGGAAAGTTATCTTGGGACAACAGGACATGCACCTGCATCAATAAACCTTGTGTGTCATTAGTAGTTGGACCAATAATCTATAATAGTGGGATGTGTGGTCACTCATAGGCAACCAATGAAGCCATGCCAACAAGGCACTCCGAGTTTAGATAAGTTGTAGAAGTTCCCTTGCTACGCACTTCTGCCTTTCCTTTTTCTTCTTCTTCTACGCTTTACTTTACTGTGCTATACTCGCACCACAGGCCTGCACCATAGGCCTGCAATACTGGAACAATAAAGGAACAATACTTGATCATATTGGTCAGCTGTATTGACTCCAATCTCCGTCGCCCCTTTAGAACACCTCCAGCGATGGTGACTCTACCACCTCCCCAGGCAACCCATTCCAATGGGCAATCATTCTCTCTGTGTAAAACTTCCTCCAGACCTCCAGCCTGAACCTCCCCTGGCACAGCCTGAGACTGTGTCCTCTTGTTCTGGACAGGAAACATTGCAACAGCATAGTCTGGTGATGGCATCACTTAAGCCTACCATTGTTTCATGACCCTTGTGGTTTTGCTATAAACCCTCCTGGAAGGAACACCGGCTTGGGTTTAAGTTTGACGTGCATTAGGCTTGCATTAATTCTCATATCTACTAGCTCATACTGCATAAACCTTATTATCCCAACCACTTTATGTCACTTTTCTGCAAAGGTGTAATAGTCACATGCTGTAGTGAGAGCTCATGTTGTGCAGACTGCATGATCTCTGCTACACCAGTATGCCATGGGGGGGAATAAATAATAATTAAAAAATATATATACATATATATGTAATTACACCTAATTACACCTAACCCACACTTCTCACACGTAGAGATAGGCTAATACTACAGAGTCCCATCCTGATATCCCATGCATTAATAAACTCACCTCCTTTCTCTCTCCAAGTTAAGCAAGTGTAATTCAAATAACCTGATACTTGGTGCTTTAGCCTGTTTGGTATGCAGCATTCACCTATTCCCAACTAAAGTGAACTAAAAGTATTTTTTACAGTATTTTATAGCACTCTGGGTTCTCCATTCTAGTTCAAATTTAGTAACTATTTCCCCCCCCCCCATTTGTGTGTTTTGATCATGTGCAAATCTTGGTCACTGGGTGTGGTTTGCCAGATTAGCCCAAACACTTGAGCCTGCTGGAGCTAGGAGCCGATACAGAGGACGACTATGAGACAAGTAATACCTTCATCTGTGACCCAAGATGTATAACAGATTTTAAGATGACCACAAGCAGCAACCTCTGTTCTTTTTGGATCTCACTTGCTCATATGGAGACAGGGAAAGGTATGTTCTCCTAAGTAATTACAATTTACATTTCTAAAATGCTTTTTGTTACTACAGAACTATATATAACTACATCCGATTTTATATAGGAAAGACAATGCATCAGAACCTGCTGCAAAATTACATGTACCAGATCATGGCTAAAGTCTCAAATCCTTTTTTGGTTGATGTTGCAATTTAAAATAAAATAAAATAAAATAAAATAAAATAAAATAAAATAAAATAAAGCAAACACACCACCCCATCCCCCAAATTCTCCCCTCTCCCCCCTCCCCCCCACATCAAAAAGAAATAGGTTCATTAGGAAATACGTATACAGTGGTGCTGTCCTTTCTTTTTGTCACATAGTCATTTCACTGCTCAAGATATCTAACACAACTCCATTTTCATTAACTCATCATCTGCCATGCAAATCAGCCTTCAGAATAACTGCTGTAAGTTCATATGAACTGGATATGAAAGTGGTTAAAATGTCCCTGGGTTAAGAAAAAATATATTCCTGCTTAGCCATTGAAAACAGAAAGACAAGTACTCTGCTAAAATTGATGTCTACTTCTCACATCTCAATCTGCACTCATAGTCCCAAGGATGCTAAGGTCCTCAGGTACTTTACTCCATTGACAGAAAAAACACATAGGTACTACTTATACTCTGCTTGTTTCTGTTTTAGTCTCCTTGAGATGCAGCATCCCAGTTGCAAAAAAAAAAAAAGCTAAAAACTTCTAAGAAGAAAGCTGAGTTTCAACATGTTCAGAGATAGAAATGTTTCTGGATGTCACAAGAACATGAACCGGAAAACAGAATGGAGAGAGGATGTTTGCGGGGAACAAAGACTGTTGCTTTCCTGCAGTTGAACAACTCTTTTCTCTATAATCTTGGTGTGCTTAATTGTCCCTGAGAAGCATTTTCCTTGCATTTTCCTTTCATTTTCAAGATTACTGTGGTGGGGTGGAAGGGTAAGGCCGAGAAGCCTCCTCCCTTCCCCCTTGTAAGGTAAAAGGGAAAAAAAAAATTGAAGGGAAAGGAAAAAAAAACTCACAAGCTGAATTAGCAAAGCAGTGGAGCTATATTTACAAAGCAATGTAGGATTTGCAGGGGAATATTTACAAATTTACAATATCTACAATATATACAAAGATATACAACAGAGTAACACAGAAATGAGAGTAACCCCCCTCGGCCGAGGGGTTCCCCACCTCCGCTCTCCCCTCTCTCCCCCCCTTTCCCCAGAGTAGTTCGGAAAAGAGGGAGAAAGAAGAAAGAAAGAAGTTAAAAGCAGTTTTGTGTTAATTGGAAAGGAGTTAATACAGGCCTGGTATCTTATCGATTCCAAGGCCCAAGTCTTGGCAGAAAGCCCAGCACAGACAGAGAGCTACTGCACCGTGGAGAGGCGGAAGCAAGACTGAAGATAAAGTTCCCGGAGTGCCCAGTTCACTCCCAGTTCACTCCCAGTTCAGAAGCTGCTTCCTCCCACTTCACCAATGAAATTAGTTTAGATTATTCCTTCCATTTACCAACTTCCGTCCACCATATTCCCTTTCTTAAGGGGGCAACGTCAACCGGTCACAATTACACAAACCAAGAGTTTGTTAGGCAAAACCAGGGAAAGCTCCCATGAAAATCACACTGCAACAAGTAAAAATGTGAAGACCTGATCATATGCACTTTGCAAAGTTACGCTCCTTATATCAAGGTAGTGACCTTGAATTCAAGCTCTGCTTATGACCAGATGCAAATATCTCTAGGACATTTATTAGTGGCTGCTGCTGTCACTCCTTATGAATTCAGGGGTTTACATACTGCAAAATCACTGAGAAGTAACACATTGGGATTATGCATATGGAGAGATACCTGTGGTTGTTTTAGGATGCAAAGGACAGCACAGTTAAATTTAAGGTATCACAGTATCACAGTATCACAGTATCACTTAGGTTGGAAAGGACCTCGGGGATCATCGAGTCCAACCTATCAACACAGACCCCATGCCTAGACCATGGCACCAAGTGCCACGTCCAATCTCCCCTTGAACGCCTCCAGGGTCGATGACTCAACCACCTCCCCGGGCAACCCGTTCCAATGCCGAATGACTCGCTCGGTGAAGAACTTCCTCCTCACCTCGAGTCTGAACTTCCCCTGGCGCAGCCTGAGACTGTGTCCCCTCGTTCTGGTGCTGGCTGCCTGGGAGAAGAGGCCAACCCCCTCCTGGCTACAACCACCCTTCAGGTAGCTGTAGAGGGCAATGAGGTCACCCCTGAGCCTCCTCTTCTCCAGGCTAAACAATCCCAGCTCCCTCAGCCTCTCCTCATAGGGCTTGTGTTCAAGGCCTCTCACCAGCCTTGTTGCCCTTCTCTGGACATGCTCAAGTGTTTCGATGTCCTTCTTAAATTGAGGGGCCCAGAACTGGACACAGTTTACAGTTTGTGACCGTTTGAGGCTGTCCCCTTAAGAAAAGGAATGTTGTAGTCGGATGTTTGTAAATGAAAGACGGATCTAAACTAATTTCATTGGTAGATTGGGAGGGAGCACCTTCTGAACTGGGAGTGCAGCAGAGTATCCTAGGCATTCCTGCACTTTTCTGGTCAGTCTTACTTTTTCTCCTTTGCAGCTCACAGCGTTCTGGGCTTTCGGCCAAGGCTTGACCTTGAAACTGATAAGCTGCAAGGCCTGTATTAACCACTTTCCAATTAACACATAACTGCTTCTAACCTTTTTATCTTTTCTCTCTTTCTAACCCTCTCTGGGGATAGGGGAGAGAAGGGGGAGCAGAGGTGGGGAACCCCCTCAGCAGAGGGGGGGGAACTCTCATTTCTGTGCTACTTTGTTGTATACTTCTGCATATATTGTAAATACTGTAAATTCTGTATATTCCCCTGCAAATTAACATTTTATCATCCCAGAGAAGTGAAGCACTATAATTATTTCCTTCTGTTAACAACTCAAAAATATTAAGGAGCAGATTGTTATCTGACATAAATCATCATTTACCCATTTTCATATCATGGGTCAGCCCCAGGCAACAAAATATAATCACACAGATTAAATCTGTGGCAGAGCTGGAACCTGAAAAAAATCCAGTCTTCTGTGAATGACATGATATGATTTTATATGATATGATGATATGATATGATATATGATGTGACATGAGCACATGCTTTTTTTAGCACCTCTTGGGTCTCTGTGAAACTTGTAATTTAAGGTAAGATGTTCGCCAGTGACTGCAAATATTCTGCTAGATTATCTCAAGGGATATAGCAGTGTAAATTCATTCACTCTCATGGAGCAAGAAAATTTTAGACTAGTTGAAGTCTTGTTTCACTGAATGGAAAGGAATCTGGAGTAAAGGAGGCTGCCATCTAATTCAAGCCACTTGCACCTTTTCTGGTGAAGAAGCTGGGCTGTATGGACAGAAGTCATGACATGGCAGTTGATAATAGGGCCACCAACCACACTGTGGCCTGTTTTATTTATTAGTATAGATATAGTTAATTCAACTGTGGACATGTGAATTGAGTCTACTGAAGCAATCATCTCAAGCTTTTCAGCAGGAGTACCTGATGTTGTATGGACAAAGTTTACAATAAAATCATAGGAGAACGGCAACACCATGCCATTTCTAAGGACACGGACACACTGGCACATTTGGCAATAATCTTACCAGCATTATCCTGCTGCTTGGTGTTTTTGATGTATGCAGAAAATTTGGAAAATATATTGATTCCAGCAGTGTTTGATTCCTAGTGCTTGGCAACCATCTTGGGGTACCTGAAAAGGGAGAAACAGTGCAGAGAGTAATGTCTTGTTACCAGCAACAGTGATGAGTATAAATATAACTTGCAAGAAGAAAGAAAAAAAGCCCTGTACAAGGAACTGTATTTAATGGTGTCATTTATCTCAAACCAACAGCTTGGCAAGTCCCTCTTAATAATAGCTGTGCCGGTCAAGGCAGGTGCTTGGTTAGTTACAATGGGATGGCTTCATGACAAAGAAAATGGCACCGGTGCTTTATGTTGCTGTGATCCAAGATACAGTGGTGGGAGAAAAAGGTTTCTAAACCATGTTTTATTATTAAGCATAGACCAAAGAGAAGGAGGCATACCTCTGGGTCAGCCCCAGAAACATCCAGTGATGAAGAGAATGGAGAATCTGTGTCAGTTAAAAATAAAGCTAAAAAGTCTATTGGAAAGGCTGCTTTCAACGGTTCTGTTGCTGATTCTGGCAAGAAGCCAGGGGTGGCGGCAGCTCCCAACATGGCGTCTTCTCCGTCTTCTTTGGCCGCTGCCATTAATGAGGCAAAGTCATTCAGGTCTCCTTGCACGGGAGGACCGGAAGCCACTTCCACAGTGTCGTAGGGTTGGAAGGGTAAGGCCAAAAAGCCTCCTCCCTCCCCCTGCAAAGTAAAGGGAAAGAAAATTGAAGGGAAAGGAAAAAAAAACTCACAGCTGAATTAGTAAAGCAATGGGTGCTGTATATTTACAAAGCAGGGAAACGCAGGGAAATATATACAAAATTTACAATATTTACAGTATACAGAAATATACAACAAAGTAGCACAGAAATGAGAGTTCCCCCCTCTGCTGAGGGGGTTCCCGACATCTGCTCCCCATTCTCTCTCCCCCTTTCCCTAGAGAGGGTTAGAAAAGAGAGAAAAGAGGAAAAAGTTAGAAGCAGTTATGTGTTATTTGGAAAGCAGTTAATACAGGCCTTGCAGTTTATCAGTTTCAAGGTCAAGCCTTGGCTGAAAGCCCAGAAACAGCAAGCTGCTGCTACCGAAGGAGGGGGAAGATAGACTGACAAGAAAAGTGCAGGAAAGCCCAAGATACCCTCCTGCACTCCCAGTTCAGAAGGTGCTTCCTCCCACACTACCAATGAAATGAGTTTAGATCCATTTTTTCAATTACAAACATCCGACTACAATATTCCCTTTCTTAAAGGGACAGCCTCAAACGGTCACACACAGTAGCTGATCTGTCTCAAAACCTGTCGGTCTCTGTTCAGGGGGCTGTAAATTCAAACACAGCTCCAATTAATGAAGTAACAGTTTTAAAGTCTAGAAGTACAAAGACTAAAGCTGATCTAGGAGCTAATGGAGAAGAAGAGCAGGAGACTGATCCTGGTGACGTACCCTCTACTAGAAAAGATCCTGCTGAGGAGGAAGAGAAGGTTTGTTTTAAAGATCTAGCTGGGTTATTGAGATCAACACCAGAAAGAGATGCAGGTGGAGGTTAATATAAGTCTAACTGGTAAACAATGGAGGAAGCATACAGTTGTGACCGGACCTGACGCACCTTGTATTTTGGGAATTGATTTTCTGAGGAAGGGCGTTTCAAAGACCCTAGAGGTTACAAATGGGCTTTTGAAGTAGCTTCTGTAGAAATTGATGGACAAAAATTGAAGCTGTCTGCTAGACATGAGCTTTCTGATGAATCTGCAGTTGTGGGACAACACAAGATACCGGACATTAAACTGCTGGTTGCTTCTCAGACTGTGCATCACAGACAATACAGAACCAACCATGACTCTTTGTTGCCCATTCAGAATCTGATTCGTCAGTTGGAGAGTCAGAAAGTCGTCAGCAAAACTCATTCACCTTTCAACAGTCCAGTGTGGCCTGTGCGAAAGCAGAATGGAGACTGGCGTCTGACAGTCGACTACCGAGCCCTGAATGAAGTAACACCACCTATGAGTGCAGCAGTACCAGACATGATGGAGCTGCAGTATGAGCTGGAATCCAAAGAGGCCAAATGGTATGCTACCATAGACAATGCTAATGCATTTTTCTCTATTCCCATAGCAGAGGAATGCAGGTCTCAGTTTGCTTTCACCTGGAGAGGAATCCAATACACTTTCAACAGGCTGCCAATGGGCTGGATCCACAGCTCAAGCACCTGTCATGCAGTGATCCACGATGCTTTGGAGAAAGGCGGTGCTCCAGAACACGTCCAGTTCATCGATGATATCATCGTCTGGGGTAAAACTGCTGAAGAAGTCTCTGAGAAAGGTAACAAAATCATTGACGTTCTTCTGAATGCAGGTTTTGCCATTAAGCGAGACAAGGTGAAAGGACCTACCATAGAGATTCAGTTTCTGGGAGTGCGGTGGCAGGATGGACGCCGACACATTCCAGTGGATGTGGTAAATAGAGTCTCTACCATGGCAAATACCACAAACAAGCAAGAGACCCTACGTTTCTTGGGGATAGTGGGATATTGGAGACTACACATTCCTGGATACAGTCAGATTGTGAAACCTCTGTATGATGTGACTCGAAAGACTAACAGTTTCCACTGGGGACCTGAACAACAAGCAGCCTTTGACCAGATAAAGCAAGAGGTAGTTCAAGCAGTGGGTCTGGGACCTGTCCGAGATGGTCCAGACATTAAGAACATTTTGTACACGGCTGCATGTGACAATGGTCCAACCTGGTGTCTGTGGTCAAAATCTCCAGGTGAGACACATGGACAACCTCTTGGTTTCTGGAGTCGAGGTTACAGAGGTTCAGAGGCTAATTATACTCAAACACAAAAAGAGATTCTAGCAGCCTATGAAGGAGTAAATGCAGCTTCTGAAGTAATTGGAACTGAATCACAACTTCTCTTAGCTCCCAGATTACCAGTTTTGAATTGGATGTTCAAGGGCAAAGGCTCCACACCACATCATGCCACAGACTCAACATGGTCTAAGTGGATGGTTCTGACAACACAGAGAGCTCGAATGGAAAATCTTGAAAGACCTGGTCTAGTGGAGGTGATCTCAAGTTGGCCTGAAGGTACCAACTGTGCTAAACCTCCAGAGGAGAAAGTAACTCATGCTGAGGAGGTTCCTCCTTACAATGACCTTTCTGATTATGAAAAGAAATATGCTTTGTTCACAGACGGTTCCTGTCGTCTTGTCAGAAACAAGCGAAGGTGGAAGTCTGCAGTGTGGAGTCTAACACGCCGAGTTGCAGAGGTGAAGGATGGAGAAGGAGAATCCAGTCAGTTCGCAGAGGTAAAAGCTGTCCAGCTAGCTCTCGACGTAGTTGAACGTGAGAGATGGCCAAAGCTTTATCTCTACACCGACTCATGGATGGTAGCCAATGCTCTATGGGGTTGGCTAAAGAACTGGAAGAATGGTTGGCAGAGGAAAGGAAAACCCATTTGGGCAGCGGACCTGTGGCAGGACATTGCTGATCGAGTCAAGAGAATTCCAGTGCAAGTGAGACACATCGATGCTCACATTCCAAAGAGCAAAGCTACTGAGGAACAGCAACACAACCATCAGGCAGATCTAGCTGCAAGAGTTTCTCAAGTAGACATGGACTCTAATCTTGATCTCGACTGGAAACACCGAGGTGAAATACTCTTAGCTCGGTGGGCTCATGATTCGTCAGGACATCAAGGCAGAGATGCAACATACCAATGGGCTCGTGACAGATCCATAGACATCTCCATGGATGCTATCACACAAGTCATCCATGACTGTGACATTTGTGCTGCTATTAAGCAAGCAAAGCGAATTAAGCCCTTGTGGTATGGTGACAGATGGTCCAAGTACAAGTATGGTGAAGCTTGGCAGATTGACTACATCACTCTACCACGTTCTCGTTCTCGTAAACAATACGTGCTTACTACGGTAGAGGCAAACACTGGATGGCTGGAAACTTATCCAGTTCCACATGCAACTGCACGCAACACCATTCTCGGTCTGGAGAGGCAGATCCTGTGGAGACACAGAACTCCAGTGAGGATTGAGTCAGACAACGGATCTCATTTAAAAAAAAAAACTTGTCAAGAACTGGGCAAAAGTATCACAGTATCACAGTATCACAGTATCACTTAGGTTGGAAAGGATCTCGAGGATCATCGAGTCCAACCTATCAACACAGACCCCATGACTAGACCGTGGCACCAAGTGCCACATCCAATCTCCCCTTGAACGCCTCCAGGGTCGATGACTCAACCACCTCCCTGGGCAACCGGTTCCAATGATGAATGGCTCGATCGGTGAAGAACTTCCTCCTCACCTCGAGTCTGAACCTCCCCTGGTGCAGCTTGAGACTGTGTCCCCTTGTTCTGGTGCTGGTTTCCTGGGAGAAGGGGCCAACCCCTTCCTGGCTACAACCACCCTTCAGGTAGTTGTAGAGGCGCAATGAGGTCACCCCTGAGCCTCCTCTTCTCCAGGCTAAACAATCCCAGCTCCCTCGGCCTCTCCTCATAGGGCTTGTGTTCAAGGCCTCTCACCAGCCTTGTTGCCCTTCTCTGGACACGCTCAAGTGTTTCGATGTCCTTCTTAAACTGAGGGGCCCAGAACTGGACACAGTACTCAAGGTGCGGCCTAACCAAAGCAGAGTACAGGGGCACAATGACCTCCCTGCTCCTGCTGGCCACACTATTCCTAATGCAGGCCAGGATGCCATTGGCCCTCCTGGCCACCTGGGCACACTGTTGGCTCTTATTCAAGTATGAATATGAGCATGGTATTGAGTGGATATTCCACATTCCTTACTATGCACCAGCTGCAGGGGAGATTGAGTGCTACAACAGTTTGTTGAAGACCACTCTTAAAGCCATGGGGGGTGGATCTTTGAAAAACTGGGAAAAACATTTAGCACAAGCAACCTGGCTGGTAAATAGTAGAGGTTCAGTGAATTGAGCTGGACCTGCACATTCAGATTTGCTACAGAAAGTAGAAGATGATAGAGTTCCTGTTGTTAGAGAAAAGAATCTGCTAGGTAAAACTGTTTGGATATTTTCTCCCTGAGGAGAGGCTAAACCTGTCCGAGGGGTGGTTTCAGCTGAAGGTCTGGGTCACACTTATTGGGTAATGCAAGAGAATGGTGAAATTCAGTGTATTACACAAAGGAATTTAACTTTAGCTGAAAGAGTTTAATTTCAAACTGTTGTACAGCTGCATCGCGTCCAAAGGAAGAATCTGCGAGGAATCTACGGTGCATGAACCCTGAGAACCCTGAGAGCCCTGAGTCAACTAAGAGACCCTGAGAATCCCTATTTCCCTTTTCTTCGCTTTGTCGACGATGAGATAAACTGTTTTCCATTTTTTCTCATTTCCTGATTTTCTTGGACTTCTGAATCATCTACATCTGAGTATAGCCGGAATGGACTATGAACTTTACTTACGAACTGTAAATATTGTTTTGGATTGGATGGACAGTACGAACAGCCAATGAAATTGTTTTGAAGGGTGGACTGTGACTGTTTGAGGCTGTGCCTTTAGGAAAAGAGACAGTGCTGGGACACTATGGCTGAATATTTTGGAATATTAATGAAAACAATCAGATATTCTAAACTAATTTAATTGGTGGATTGGTAGAATGCAGTTTTAAGCTTAGGTGCAGCTGGGACTTTCCTCAGTTTGCTCCTTTCCTTTTCCCTTTCCAGCTCGTCTGCTTCTGGGCTCCCTGACAGAGTGACCTTGGACAGATAAGCAACTAAGGCCTACTAATACTTTGCTTTAATTAATAACTGCTGTCTTTCTCTCTTTCTAACCCTCTTTGGGGAAAAAGGGGAGAGAAGGGGGTACGGGGGAACCCTCCCCGAGGAGGGAATTTCGTTCCTGTATTATTGTTTTTTTTACTTTGCTGTATATTTCTGTGTATATATATTGTAAATACTGTAAATTGTGCATATATCTTGCATTCCCCAAAATTGCTTATAAAATATAGCATTTTCCCTTTTGCTTCTCCAGCTGGCTAGCTGCGGTTCTTTTCCTTCCTCTTTGTGGGGGGAGAAGGCTGAGCCCTTCTCTCAAACCCTCCACAAGAAGGAAGTACAAATTTCCAGAAAGGTTAAGGGCAGTTTGGCAGCCTACTCTCTCTATCACAAATGGCAGTTATGTCTATTTCCTACAGTGAAAATGTACTGCAGTATGCAATACCAAGGCATTACCCAGGCAAAGGAGCATAACGTTTTCAGTCTCTCGATTGTGTTTTATAGACATTTGGTGCATAGGGGTATACTGAGTTGAAAGACCAAACTAACAACTCCTACCACCTTCAGTGTTCTTCAACCAGAGTATAGATGTGGTGGGTGAAAGGGTAAGGCTAAGAAGCCTCTTCCCTCCCCCCTGTAAGTAAAGGGAAAGAAAAATTGAAGGGAAAGGAAAAAAAAACTCACCAGCCAAATTAGCAAAGCAGTGGAGCTATATTTACAAAGCAGTGTAGGATTTTGCAGGGGAATATTTACAAATTTACAATATCTACAATATATTCAAAGATATACAACAGAGTAACACAGAAATGAGAGTAACCCCCCTCGGCCGAGGGGTTCCCACCTCCGCTCTCCCTCTCTTCCCCCTTT
>WWNC01000394.1:0-17416 GCA_011125475.1 Melanerpes aurifrons
CAGCAGGAATAGGTAGGGAAGAATTCTAATACTCATTTTGACTGTCTCCAGAAGTTAGATCAGATGGCCAATGAAATTTGGTGCTGCCCTTTCCCTTTAGGTTTTACCCCAACAATGTTTTCATTAGTTTCGCTCACTCTGAAATCAAGCATTTTACTGCAAGGTTGGAGCACCCTGTTTCTCAGCACAGGAATAAGGTAGGGAAGAATTCATATAGGATCATTTTGACTGACTCAGAAGTTAGATCAGATGGCCAATGCAATTTGGTGCTGGCCTTTCCCTTTAGGTTTACCCCAACAATGTTTTCATTAGTTTCGATCACTCTCGAAATCAAGCATTTTACTGCAGGGTTGGAGCACCCTGTTTCTCAGCAGAGGAATAAGGTAGGGAAGAATTCAAATACTCATTTTGACTGCCTCCAGAAGTTAGATCAGATGGCCAATGCAATTTGGTGCTAGGCCTTTCCTTTAGGTTTTACCCCAACAATGTTTTCATTAGTTTCCCGCTCACTCTCGAAATCAAGCATTTTTACTGCAGGGTTGGAGCACCCTGTATCTCAGCACAGGAATAAGGTAGGGAAGAATTCTAAGGATCATTTTGACTGCCTCCAGAAGTTAGATCAGATGGCCAATGCAATTTGGTGCTAGGTCTTTCCCTTTAGGTTTTTACCCCAACAATGTTTCATTAGCATCACTCTCGAAATTTTACTGCAGGGTTGGAGCACCCTGTATCTCAGCACAGGAATAAGGTAGGAAGAATTCAAATACTCATTTTGAGCTGCCTCCAGAAGTTAGATCAGATGGCCAATGCAATTTGGTGCTAGGTCTTTCCCTTTAGGTTTTTACCCAACAATGTTTTCATTAGTTTGCTCACTCTAGAAATCAAGCATTTACTGCAGGGTTGGAGCACCTGTATCTCAGCACAGGAATAACGTAGGGAAGAATTCTAAGGATCATTTTGACTGCCTCCAGAAGTTAGATCAGATGGCCAATGCAATTTGGTGCTAGGTCTTTCCCTTTAGGTTTTTACCCCAACAATGTTTTCATTAGTTTCGATCACTCTCGAAATCAAGCATTTTACTGCAGGGTTGGAGCACCCTGTATCTCAGCACAGGAATAAGGTAGGGAAGAATTCAAAGGATCATTTTGACTGCCTCCAGAAGTTAGATCAGATGGCCAATGCAATTTGGTGCTAGGTCTTTCCCTTTAGGTTTTACCCCAACAATGTTTTCATTAGTTTCGCTCACTCTCGAAATCAAGCATTTTACTGCAGGGTTGGAGCACCCTGTATCTCAGCACAGGAATAAGGTAGGGAAGAATTCAAATACTCATTTTGACTGCCTCCAGAAGTTAGATCAGATGGCCAATGCAATTTGGTGCTAGGTCTTTCCCTTTAGGTTTTACCCAACAATGTTTTCATTAGTTTCGCTCACTCTAGAAATCAAGCATTTTACTCAGGTTGGAGCACCCTGTATCTCAGCACAGGAATAAGGTAGGGAAGAATTCAAATATCATTTTGACTGCCTCCAGAAGTTAGATCAGATGGCCAATGCAATTTGGTGCTAGGCCTTTCCCTTTAGGTTTTACCCCAACAATGTTTTCATTAGTTTCGCTCACTCTCGAAATCAAGCATTTTACTGCAGGTTGGAGCACCCTGTATCTCAGCACAGGAATAAGGTAGGGAAGAATTCTAAGGATCATTTTGACTGACTCCAGAAGTTAGATCAGATGGCCAATGCAATTTGGTGCTAGGTCTTTCCCTTTAGGTTTACCCCAACAATGTTTTCATTAGTTTAGCTCACTCTCGAAATCAAGCATTTTACTGCAGGGTTGGAGCACCCTGTATCTCAGCACAGGAATAAGGTAGGGAAGAATTCTAAGGATCATTTTGACTGCCTCCAGAAGTTAGATCAGATGGCCAATGCAATTTGGTGCTAGGCCTTTCCCTTTAGGTTTTACCCCAACAATGTTTTCATTAGTTTCGCTCACTCTCGAAATCAAGCATTTTACTGCAGGGTTGGAGCACCCTGTATCTCAGCAGAGGAATAAGGTAGGGAAGAATTCTAAGGATCATTTTGACTGCCTCCAGAAGTTAGATCAGATGGCCAATGCAATTTGGTGCTAGGTCTTTCCCTTTAGGTTTTACCCCAACAATGTTTTCATTAGTTTGCTCACTCTCGAAATCAAGCATTTTACTGCAGGGTTGGAGCACCCTGTTTCTCAGCAGAGGAATAAGGTAGGGAAGAATTCAAATACTCATTTTGACTGCCTCCAGAAGTTAGATCAGATGGCCAATGCAATTTGGTGCTAGGTCTTTCCCTTTAGGTTTTACCCCAACAATGTTTTCATTAGTTTCGCTCACTGTAGAAATCAAGCATTTTACTGCAGGGTTGGAGCACCCTGTATCTCAGCACAGGAATAAGGTAGGGAAGAATTCAAATACTCATTTTGACTGCCTCCAGAAGTTAGATCAGATGGCCAATGCAATTTGGTGCTAGGCCTTTCCCTTTAGGTTTTTACCCCAACAATGTTTTCATTAGTTTCGATCACTCTCGAAATCAAGCATTTTACTGCAGGGTTGGAGCACCCTGTATCTCAGCACAGGAATAAGGTAGGAAGAATTCAAATACTCATTTTGACTGCCTCCAGAAGTTAGATCAGATGGCCAATGCAATTTGGTGCTAGGCCTTTCCCTTTAGGTTTTTACCCCAACAATGTTTTCATTAGTTTCGATCACTCTCGAAATCAAGCATTTTACTGCAGGGTTGGAGCACCCTGTTTCTCAGCAGAGGAATAAGGTAGGGAAGAATTCAAAGGATCATTTTGACTGCCTCAGAAGTTAGATCAGATGGCCAATGCAATTTGGTGCTAGGTCTTTCCCTTTAGGTTTTACCCTAACAATGTTTTCATTAGTTTCGCTCACTCTAGAAATCAAGCATTTTACTGCAGGGTTGGAGCACCCTGTATCTCAGCAGAGGAATAAGGTAGGGAAGAATTCAAGGATCATTTTGACTGCCTCCAGAAGTTAGATCAGATGGCCAATGCAATTTGGTGCTAGGTCTTTCCCTTTAGGTTTTACCCCAACAATGTTTTCATTAGTTTGATCACTCTCGAAATCAAACATTTTACTGCAGGGTTGGAGCACCCTGTATCTCAGCAGAGGAATAAGGTAGGAAGAATTCAAGGATCATTTTGACTGCCTCCAGAAGTTAGATCAGATGGCCAATGCAATTTGGTGCTAGGCCTTTCCCTTTAGGTTTTACCCCAACAATGTTTTCATTAGTTTCGCTCACTCTCGAAATCAAGCATTTTACTGCAGGTTGGAGCACCCTGTATCTCAGCACAGGAATAAGGTAGGGAAGAATTCAAAGGACTCATTTTGACTGACTCCAGATGTTAGATCAGATGGCCAATGCAATTTGGTGCTAGGCCTTTCCCTTTAGGTTTTACCCCAACAATGTTTTCATTAGTTTCGCTCACTCTCGAAATCAAGCATTTTACTGCAGGGTTGGAGCACCCTGTATCTCAGCACAGGAATAAGGTAGGGAAGAATTCTAAGGATCATTTTGACTGCCTCAGAAGTTAGATCAGATGGCCAATGCAATTTGGTGCTAGGTCTTTCCCTTTAGGTTTTACCCCAACAATGTTTTCATTAGTTTTGCTCACTCTCGAAATCAAGCATTTTACTGCAGGGTTGGAGCACCCTGTATCTCAGCACAGGAATAAGGTAGGGAAGAATTCAAGGATCATTTTGACTGCCTCCAGAAGTTAGATCAGATGGCCAATGCAATTTGGTGCTAGGCCTTTCCCTTTAGGTTTTACCCCAACAATGTTTTCATTAGTTTCGCTCACTCTCGAAATCAAGCATTTTACTGCAGGGTTGGAGCACCCTGTATCTCAGCAGAGGAATAAGGTAGGGAAGAATTCAAATACTCATTTGACTGCCTCCAGAAGTTAGATCAGATGGCCAATGCAATTTGGTGCTAGGTCTTTCCCTTTAGGTTTTACCCCAACAATGTTTTCATTAGTTTCGCTCACTCTCGAAATCAAGCATTTTACTGCAGGGTTGGAGCACCCTGTATCTCAGCACAGGAATAAGGTAGGGAAGAATTCAAGGACTCATTTTGACTGCCTCCAGAAGTTAGATCAGATGGCCAATGCAATTTGGTGCTAGGTCTTTCCCTTTAGGTTTTACCCCAACAATGTTTTCATTAGTTTCGCTCACTCTAGAAATCAAGCATTTTACTGCAGGTTGGAGCACCCTGTATCTCAGCAGAGGAATAAGGTAGGGAAGAATTCAAGGACTCATTTTGACTGCCTCCAGAAGTTAGATCAGATGGCCAATGCAATTTGGTGCTAGGTCTTTCCCTTTAGGTTTTACCCCAACAATGTTTTCATTAGTTTCGCTCACTCTCGAAATCAAGCATTTTACTGCAGGGTTGGAGCACCCTGTATCTCAGCACAGGAATAAGGTAGGGAAGAATTCAAATACTCATTTTGACTGCCTCCAGAAGTTAGATCAGATGGCCAATGCAATTTGGTGCTAGGTCTTTCCCTTTAGGTTTACCCCAACAATGTTTTCATTAGTTTCGCTCACTCTAGAAATCAAGCATTTTACTGCAGGGTTGGAGCACCCTGTATCTCAGCACAGGAATAAGGTAGGGAAGAATTCAAATACTCATTTTGACTGCCTCCAGAAGTTAGATCAGATGGCCAATGCAATTTGGTGCTAGGTCTTTCCCTTTAGGTTTTACCCCAACAATGTTTTCATTAGTTTCGCTCACTCTCGAAATCAAGCATTTTACTGCAGGGTTGGAGCACCCTGTATCTCAGCACAGGAATAAGGTAGGGAAGAATTCTAAGGATCATTTTGACTGCCTCCAGAAGTTAGATCAGATGGCCAATGCAATTTGGTGCTAGGTCTTTCCTTTAGGTTTTACCCCAACAATGTTTCATTAGTTTCGATCACTCTCGAAATCAAGCATTTTACTGCAGGTTGGAGCACCCTGTATCTCAGCAGAGGAATAGAGGTAGGGAAGAATTCTCATTTTGACTGCCTCCAGAAGTTAGATCAGATGGCCAATGCAATTTGGTGCTAGGCCTTTCCCTTTAGGTTTTACCCCAACAATGTTTTCATTAGTTTCGCTCACTCTCGAAATCAAGCATTTTACTGCAGGTTGGAGCACCCTGTATCTCAGCACAGGAAAAGGTAGGGAAGAATTCTAAGGATCATTTGATTGACTCCAGAGTTAGATCAGATGGCCAATGCAATTTGGTGCTAGGCCTTTCCCTTTAGGTTTTACCCCAACAATGTTTTCATTAGTTTCGCTCACTCTCGAAATCAAGCATTTTACTGCAGGGTTGGAGCACCCTGTATCTCAGCACAGGAATAAGGTAGGGAAGAATTCAAAGGATCATTTTGACTGCCTCCAGAAGTTAGATCAGATGGCCAATGCAATTTGGTGCTAGGCCTTTCCTTTAGGTTTTACCCCAACAATGTTTTCATTAATTTCGCTCACTCTCGAAATCAAGCATTTTACTGCAGGGTTGGAGCACCCTGTATCTCAGCACAGGAATAAGGTAGGGAAGAATTCAAGGACTCATTTTGACTGCCTCCAGAAGTTAGATCAGATGGCCAATGCAATTTGGTGCTAGGCCTTTCCTTTAGGTTTTACCCCAACAATGTTTTCATTAGTTTCGCTCACTCTAGAAATCAAGCATTTTACTGCAGGGTTGGAGCACCCTGTATCTCAGCACAGGAATAAGGTAGGGAAGAATTCAAATACTCATTTTGACTGCCTCAGAAGTTAGATCAGATGGCCAATGCAATTTGGTGCTAGGCCTTTCCCTTTAGGTTTTACCCCAACAATGTTTTCATTAGTTTCGCTCACTCTCGAAATCAAGCATTTTACTGCAGGGTTGGAGCACCCTGTATCTCAGCAGAGGAATAAGGTAGGGAAGAATTCTAAATACTCATTTTGACTGCCTCCAGAAGTTAGATCAGATGGCCAATGCAATTTGGTGCTAGGTCTTTCCCTTTAGGTTTTACCCCAACAATGTTTTCATTAGTTTCGCTCACTCTAGAAATCAAGCATTTTACTGCAGGGTTGGAGCACCCTGTTTCTCAGCAGAGGAATAAGGTAGGGAAGAATTCAAGGATCATTTTGACTGCCTCCAGAAGTTAGATCAGATGGCCAATGCAATTTGGTGCTAGGTCTTTCCTTTAGGTTTTACCCCAACAATGTTTTCATTAGTTTCGCTCACTCTAGAAATCAAGCATTTTACTGCAGGGTTGGAGCACCCTGTATCTCAGCACAGGAATAAGGTAGGAAGAATTCAAGGACTCATTTTGACTGCCTCCAGAAGTTAGATCAGATGGCCAATGCAATTTGGTGCTAGGTCTTTCCCTTTAGGTTTTACCCCCACAATGTTTTCATTAGTTTCGCTCACTCTAGAAAACAGGCATTTTACTGCAGGTTGGAGCACCCTGTATCTCAGCACAGGAATAAGGTAGGGAAGAATTCAAGGATCATTTTGACTGCCTCAGAAGTTAGATCAGATGGCCAATGCAATTTGGTGCTAGGTCTTTCCCTTTAGGTTTTACCCCAACAATGTTTTCATTAGTTTCGCTCACTGTAGAAATCAAGCATTTTACTGCAGGGTTGGAGCACCCTGTATCTCAGCAGAGGAATAAGGTAGGGAAGAATTCAAATACTCATTTTGACTGCCTCCAGAAGTTAGATCAGATGGCCAATGCAATTTGGTGCTAGGCCTTTCCCTTTAGGTTTACCCCAACAATGTTTTCATTAGTTTCGCTCACTCTAGAAATCAAGCATTTTACTGCAGGGTTGGAGCACCCTGTATCTCAGCACAGGAATAAGGTAGGGAAGAATTCAAATACTCATTTTGACTGCCTCCAGAAGTTAGATCAGATGGCCAATGCAATTTGGTGCTAGGCCTTTCCCTTTAGGTTTTTACCCCAACAATGTTTTCATTAGTTTCGCTCACTCTCAAAATCAAGCATTTTACTGCAGGGTTGGAGCACCCTGTATCTCAGCACAGGAATAAGGTAGGGAAGAATTCAAATACTCATTTTGACTGCCTCCAGAAGTTAGATCAGATGGCCAATGCAATTTGGTGCTAGGCCTTTCCCTTTAGGTTTTACCCCAACAATGTTTTCATTAGTTTCGCTCACTCTCGAAATCAAGCATTTTACTGCAGGGTTGGAGCACCCTGTATCTCAGCAGAGGAATAAGGTAGGAAGAATTCAAAGGATCATTTTGACTGCCTCCAGAAGTTAGATCAGATGGCCAATGCAATTTGGTGCTAGGCCTTTCCCTTTAGGTTTTACCCCAACAATGTTTTCATTAGTTTCGCTCACTCTCGAAATCAAGCATTTTACTGCAGGGTTGGAGCACCCTGTTTCTCAGCAGAGGAATAAGGTAGGGAAGAATTCAAGGACTCATTTTGACTGCCTCCAGAAGTTAGATCAGATGGCCAATGCAATTTGGTGCTAGGCCTTTCCCTTTAGGTTTTACCCCAACAATGTTTTCATTAGTTTCGCTCACTCTCGAAATCAAGCATTTTACTGCAGGGTTGGAGCACCCTGTTTCTCAGCAGAGGAATAAGGTAGGGAAGAATTCAAATACTCATTTTGACTGCCTCCAGAAGTTAGATCAGATGGCCAATGCAATTTGGTGCTAGGTCTTTCCCTTTAGGTTTTACCCCAACAATGTTTTCATTAGTTTCGCTCACTCTAGAAATCAAGCATTTACTGCAGGGTTGGAGCACCCTGTATCTCAGCACAGGAATAAGGTAGGGAAGAATTCAAATACTCATTTTGACTGCCTCCAGAAGTTAGATCAGATGGCCAATGCAATTTGGTGCTAGGCCTTTCCCTTTAGGTTTTACCCCAACAATGTTTTCATTAGTTTCGCTCACTCTCGAAATCAAGCATTTTACTGCAGGGGATGGAGCACCCTGTATCTCAGCACAGGAATAAGGTAGGAAGAATTCAAATACTCATTTTGACTGCCTCCAGAAGTTAGATCAGATGGCCAATGCAATTTGGTGCTAGGCCTTTCCCTTTAGGTTTACCCCAACAATGTTTTCATTAGTTTCGCTCACTCTCGAAATCAAGCATTTTACTGCAGGGTTGGAGCACCCTGTATCTCAGCACAGGAATAAGGTAGGGAAGAATTCAAGGACTCATTTTGACTGCCTCCAAGTTAGATCAGATGGCCAATGCAATTTGGTGCTAGGCCTTTCCCTTTAGGTTTTACCCCAACAATGTTTTCATTAGTTTGCTCACTCTCGAAATCAAGCATTTTACTGCAGGGTTGGAGCACCCTGTATCTCAGCACAGGAATAAGGTAGGGAAGAATTCTAAGGATCATTTTGACTGCCTCCAGAAGTTAGATCAGATGGCCAATGCAATTTGGTGCTAGGCCTTTCCCTTTAGGTTTTACCCCAACAATGTTTTCATTAGTTTCGCTCACTCTCGAAATCAAGCATTTTACTGCAGGGTTGGAGCACCCTGTATCTCAGCACAGGAATAAGGTAGGGAAGAATTCAAGGATCATTTGACTGCCTCCAGAAGTTAGATCAGATGGCCAATGCAATTTGGTGCTAGGCCTTTCCCTTTAGGTTTTACCCCAACAATGTTTTCATTAGTTTCGCTCACTCTCGAAATCAAGCATTTTACTGCAGGGTTGGAGCACCCTGTATCTCAGCACAGGAATAAGGTAGGGAAGAATTCAAAGGATCATTTTGACTGCCTCCAGAAGTTAGATCAGATGGCCAATGCAATTTGGTGCTAGGCCTTTCCCTTTAGGTTTTACCCCAACAATGTTTTCATTAGTTTCGCTCACTCTCGAAATCAAGCATTTTACTGCAGGGTTGGAGCACCCTGTATCTCAGCACAGGAATAAGGTAGGGAAGAATTCAAATACTCATTTGACTGCCTCCAGAAGTTAGATCAGATGGCCAATGCAATTTGGTGCTAGGTCTTTCCTTTAGGTTTACCCCAACAATGTTTTCATTAGTTTCGCTCACTCTCGAAATCAAGCATTTTACTGCAGGGTTGGAGCACCCTGTATCTCAGCAGAGGAATAAGGTAGGGAAGAATTCAAATACTCATTTTGACTGCCTCCAGAGTTAGATCAGATGGCCAATGCAATTTGGTGCTAGGCCTTTCCCTTTAGGTTTACCCCAACAATGTTTTCATTAGTTTCGCTCACTCTCAAAATCAAGCATTTTACTGCAGGGTTGGAGCACCCTGTATCTCAGCAGAGGAATAAGGTAGGAAGAATTCAAATACTCATTTTGACTGCCTCAGAAGTTAGATCAGATGGCCAATGCAATTTGGTGCTAGGCCTTTCCCTTTAGGTTTTACCCCAACAATGTTTTCATTAGTTTCGCTCACTCTCGAAATCAAGCATTTTACTGCAGGGTTGGAGCACCCTGTATCTCAGCACAGGAATAAGGTAGGGAAGAATTCTAAGGATCATTTTGACTGCCTCCAGAAGTTAGATCAGATGGCCAATGCAATTTGGTGCTAGGTCTTTCCCTTTAGGTTTTACCCCAACAATGTTTTCATTAGTTTCGCTCACTCTCGAAATCAAGCATTTTACTGCAGGGTTGGAGCACCCTGTTTCTCAGCAGAGGAATAAGGTAGGAAGAATTCAAATACTCATTTTGACTGCCTCAGAAGTTAGATCAGATGGCCAATGCAATTTGGTGCTAGGCCTTTCCCTTTAGGTTTTACCCCAACAATGTTTTCATTAGTTTCGCTCACTGTAGAAATCAAGCATTTTACTGCAGGGTTGGAGCACCCTGTATCTCAGCAGAGGAATAAGGTAGGGAAGAATTCAAATACTCATTTTGACTGCCTCCAGAAGTTAGATCAGATGGCCAATGCAATTTGGTGCTAGGTCTTTCCCTTTAGGTTTTACCCCAACAATGTTTTCATTAGTTTCGATCACTCTCGAAATCAAGCATTTTACTGCAGGGTTGGAGCACCCTGTATCTCAGCAGAGGAATAAGGCAGGGGAAGAATTCAAATACTCATTTTGACTGCCTCCAGAAGTTAGATCAGATGGCCAATGCAATTTGGTGCTAGGCCTTTCCCTTTAGGTTTTACCCCAACAATGTTTTCATTAGTTTCGCTCACTAGAAATCAAGTATTTTACTGTAGGGATGGAGCACCCTGTATCTCAGCACAGGAATAAGGTAGGGAAGAATTCTAAGGATCATTTTGATTGACTCCAGATGTTAGATCAGATGGCCAATGCAATTTGGTGCTAGGCCTTTCCCTTTAGGTTTTACCCCAACAATGTTTTCATTAGTTTCGCTCACTCTCAAAATCAAGCATTTTACTGCAGGGTTGGAGCACCCTGTATCTCAGCACAGGAATAAGGTAGGGAAGAATTCAAGGATCATTTTGACTGCCTCCAGAAGTTAGATCAGATGGCCAATGCAATTTGGTGCTAGGTCTTTCCCTTTAGGTTTACCCCAACAATGTTTTCATTAGTTTTGCTCACTCTCGAAATCAAGCATTTTACTGCAGGGTTGGAGCACCCTGTATCTCAGCACAGGAATAAGGTAGGGAAGAATTCAAGGATCATTTTGACTGCCTCAGAAGTTAGATCAGATGGCCAATGCAATTTGGTGCTAGGCCTTTCCCTTTAGGTTTTACCCCAACAATGTTTTCATTAGTTTCGCTCACTCTCAAAATCAAGCATTTTACTGCAGGTTGGAGCACCCTGTATCTCAGCACAGGAATAAGGTAGGGAAGAAATTCAAGGATCATGATTTTGACTGCCCAGAAGTTAGATCAGATGGCCAATGCAATTTGGTGCTAGGTCTTTCCCTTTAGGTTTTTACCCCAACAATGTTTTCATTAGTTTCGCTCACTCTCGAAATCAAGCATTTTACTGCAGGGTTGGAGCACCCTGTATCTCAGCACAGGAATAAGGTAGGGAAGAATTCAAATACTCATTTTGACTGCCTCCAGAAGTTAGATCAGATGGCCAATGCAATTTGGTGCTAGGTCTTTCCCTTTAGGTTTTACCCCAACAATGTTTTCATTAGTTTCGCTCACTCTAGAAATCAAGCATTTTACTGCAGGGTTGGAGCACCCTGTATCTCAGCACAGGAATAAGGTAGGGAAGAATTCAAGGATCATTTTGACTGCCTCCAGAAGTTAGATCAGATGGCCAATGCAATTTGGTGCTAGGCCTTTCCCTTTAGGTTTTACCCCAACAATGTTTTCATTAGTTTCGCTCACTCTCAAAATCAAGCATTTTACTGCAGGGTTGGAGCACCCTGTATCTCAGCACAGGAATAAGGTAGGGAAGAATTCAAATACTCATTTTGACTGCCTCCAGAAGTTAGATCAGATGGCCAATGCAATTTGGTGCTAGGTCTTTCCCTTTAGGTTTTACCCCAACAATGTTTTCATTAGTTTCGCTCACTCTAGAAATCAAGCATTTTACTGCAGGGTTGGAGCACCCTGTATCTCAGCACAGGAATAAGGTAGGGAAGAATTCAAATAATCATTTTGACTGCCTCCAGAAGTTAGATCAGATGGCCAATGCAATTTGGTGCTAGGCCTTTCCCTTTAGGTTTTACCCCCACAATGTTTTCATTAGTTTCGCTCACTCTCGAAATCAAGCATTTTACTGCAGGGTTGGAGCACCCTGTATCTCAGCACAGGAATAAGGTAGGGAAGAATTCTAAGGATCATTTTGACTGCCTCCAGAAGTTAGATCAGATGGCCAATGCAATTTGGTGCTAGGTCTTTCCCTTTAGGTTTACCCCAACAATGTTTTCATTAGTTTCGCTCACTCTAGAAATCAAGCATTTTACTGCAGGGTTGGAGCACCCTGTATCTCAGCACAGGAATAAGGTAGGGAAGAATTCAAATACTCATTTTGACTGCCTCCAGAAGTTAGATCAGATGGCCAATGCAATTTGGTGCTAGGCCTTTCCCTTTAGGTTTTACCCCAACAATGTTTTCATTAGTTTCGCTCACTCTCGAAATCAAGCATTTTACTGCAGGGTTGGAGCACCCTGTATCTCAGCACAGGAATAAGGTAGGAAGAAATCTAAGGATCATTTGACTGACTCCAGAAGTTAGATCAGATGGCCAATGCAATTTGGTGCTAGGCCTTTCCCTTTAGGTTTTACCCCAACAATGTTTTCATTAGTTTCGCTCACTCTCGAAATCAAGCATTTTACTGCAGGGTTGGAGCACCCTGTATCTCAGCACAGGAATAAGGTAGGGAAGAATTCTAAGGATCATTTTGACTGCCTCCAGAAGTTAGATCAGATGGCCAATGCAATTTGGTGCTAGGCCTTTCCCTTTAGGTTTTACCCCAACAATGTTTTCATTAGTTTCGCTCACTCTCGAAATCAAGCATTTTACTGCAGGGTTGGAGCACCCTGTATCTCAGCACAGGAATAAGGTAGGGAAGAATTCAAATACTCATTTTGACTGCCTCCAGAAGTTAGATCAGATGGCCAATGCAATTTGGTGCTAGGCCTTTCCTTTAGGTTTTACCCCAACAATGTTTTCATTAGTTTTCACTCTCAAAATCAAGCATTTTACTGCAGGTTGGAGCACCCTGTTTCTCAGCACAGGAATAAGGTAGGGAAGAATTCAAATACTCATTTTGACTGCCTCCAGAAGTTAGATCAGATGGCCAATGCAATTTGGTGCTAGGCCTTTCCCTTTAGGTTTACCCCAACAATGTTTTCATTAGTTTCGCTCACTCTAGAAATCAAGCATTTTTACAGGGTTGGAGCACCCTGTATCTCAGCAGAGGAATAAGGTAGGGAAGAATTCAAATACTCATTTTGACTGCCTCCAGAAGTTAGATCAGATGGCCAATGCAATTTGGTGCTAGGTCTTTCCCTTTAGGTTTTACCCCAACAATGTTTTCATTAGTTTCGATCACTCTCGAAATCAAGCATTTTACTGCAGGGTTGGAGCACCCTGTATCTCAGCACAGGAATAAGGTAGGGAAGAATTCAAATACTCATTTTGACTGCCTCCAGAAGTTAGATCAGATGGCCAATGCAATTTGGTGCTAGGCCTTTCCCTTTAGGTTTACCCCAACAATGTTTTCATTAGTTTCGCTCACTCTCGAAATCAAGCATTTTACTGCAGGGTTGGAGCACCCTGTATCTCAGCACAGGAATAAGGTAGGGAAGAATTCAAATACTCATTTTGACTGCCTCCAGAAGTTAGATCAGATGGCCAATGCAATTTGGTGCTAGGTCTTTCCCTTTAGGTTTCACCCCAACAATGTTTTCATTAGTTTCGCTCACTCTCGAAATCAAGCATTTTACTGCAGGGTTGGAGCACCCTGTTTCTCAGCACAGGAATAAGGTAGGGAAGAATTCAAATACTCATTTTGACTGCCTCCAGAAGTTAGATCAGATGGCCAATGCAATTTGGTGCTAGGTCTTTCCCTTTAGGTTTACCCCAACAATGTTTTCATTAGTTTCGCTCACTCTCAAAATCAAGCATTTTACTGCAGGGTTGGAGCACCCTGTATCTCAGCAGAGGAATAAGGTAGGGAAGAATTCAAATACTCATTTTGACTGCCTCCAGAAGTTAGATCAGATGGCCAATGCAATTTGGTGCTAGGCCTTTCCCTTTAGGTTTACCCCAACAATGTTTTCATTAGTTTCGCTCACTCTCGAAATCAAGCATTTTACTGCAGGTTGGAGCACCCTGTATCTCAGCACAGGAATAAGGTAGGGAAGAATTCTAAGGATCATTTTGACTGCCCAGAAGTTAGATCAGATGGCCAATGCAATTTGGTGCTAGGTCTTTCCCTTTAGGTTTTACCCCAACAATGTTTTCATTAGTTTCGCTCACTCTCGAAATCAAGCATTTTACTGCAGGTTGGAGCACCCTGTATCTCAGCACAGGAATAAGGTAGGGAAGAATTCAAATACTCATTTTGACTGCCTCAGAATTTAGATCAGATGGCCAATGCAATTTGGTGCTAGGCCTTTCCCTTTAGGTTTTACCCCAACAATGTTTTCATTAGTTTCGCTCAATGTAGAAATCAAGCATTTTACTGCAGGGATGGAGCACCCTGTATCTCAGCACAGGAATAAGGTAGGAAGAATTCAAAGGATCATTTTGACTGCCTCAGAAGTTAGATCAGATGGCCAATGCAATTTGGTGCTAGGCCTTTCCTTTAGGTTTACCCCAACAATGTTTTCATTAGTTTCGCTCACTCTCGAAATCAAGCATTTTACTGCAGGGTTGGAGCACCCTGTATCTCAGCACAGGAATAAGGTAGGGAAGAATTCAAGGACTCATTTTGACTGCCTCCAGAAGTTAGATCAGATGGCCAATGCAATTTGGTGCTAGGTCTTTCCCTTTAGGTTTTACCCCAACAATGTTTTCATTAGTTTCGCTCACTCTCGAAATCAAGCATTTTACTGCAGGGTTGGAGCACCCTGTTTCTCAGCACAGGAATAAGGTAGGGAAGAATTCTAAGGATCATTTTGACTGCCTCCAGAAGTTAGATCAGATGGCCAATGCAATTTGGTGCTAGGTCTTTCCCTTTAGGTTTTACCCCAACAATGTTTTCATTAGTTTCGCTCACTGTAGAAATCAAGCATTTTACTGCAGGGTTGGAGCACCCTGTATCTCAGCACAGGAATAAGGTAGGGAAGAATTCTAAGGATCATTTTGACTGCCTCCAGAAGTTAGATCAGATGGCCAATGCAATTTGGTGCTAGGCCTTTCCCTTTAGGTTTTACCCCAACAATGTTTTCATTAGTTTCGCTCACTCTCGAAATCAAGCATTTTACTGCAGGGTTGGAGCACCCTGTATCTCAGCACAGGAATAAGGTAGGGAAGAATTCAAGGATCATTTGACTGCCTCCAGAAGTTAGATCAGATGGCCAATGCAATTTGGTGCTAGGCCTTTCCCTTTAGGTTTTACCCCAACAATGTTTTCATTAGTTTCGATCACTCTCGAAATCAAGCATTTTACTGCAGGGTTGGAGCACCCTGTATCTCAGCACAGGAATAAGGTGGGGAAGAATTCAAATACTCATTTTGACTGCCTCCAGAAGTTAGATCAGATGGCCAATGCAATTTGGTGCTAGGTCTTTCCCTTTAGGTTTTACCCCAACAATGTTTTCATTAGTTTCGCTCACTCTCGAAATCAAGCATTTTACTGCAGGGTTGGAGCACCCTGTATCTCAGCACAGGAATAAGGTAGGGAAGAATTCAAATACTCATTTTGACTGCCTCCAGAAGTTAGATCAGATGGCCAATGCAATTTGGTGCTAGGCCTTTCCCTTTAGGTTTACCCCAACAATGTTTTCATTAGTTTCGCTCACTCTCGAAATCAAGCATTTTACTGCAGGGTTGGAGCACCCTGTATCTCAGCACAGGAATAAGGTAGGGAAGAATTCAAGGACTCATTTGACTGCCTCAGAAGTTAGATCAGATGGCCAATGCAATTTGGTGCTAGGTCTTTCCTTTAGGTTTTACCCCAACAATGTTTTCATTAGTTTCGCTCACTCTCTCAAAATCAAGCATTTTACTGCAGGGTTGGAGCACCCTGTTTCTCAGCACAGGAATAAGGTAGGAAGAATTCTAAGGATCATTTTGACTGCCTCAGAAGTTAGATCAGATGGCCAATGCAATTTGGTGCTAGGCCTTTCCCTTTAGGTTTTACCCCAACAATGTTTTCATTAGTTTCGCTCACTCTAGAAATCAAGCATTTTACTGCAGGGTTGGAGCACCCTGTATCTCAGCAGAGGAATAAGGTAGGGAAGAATTCAAGGATCATTTTGACTGCCTCCAGAAGTTAGATCAGATGGCCAATGCAATTTGGTGCTAGGTCTTTCCCTTTAGGTTTTACCCCAACAATGTTTTCATTAGTTTCGCTCACTCTAGAAATCAAGCATTTTACTGCAGGGTTGGAGCACCCTGTATCTCAGCACAGGAATAAGGTAGGGAAGAATTCAAATACTCATTTTGACTGCCTCCAGAAGTTAGATCAGATGGCCAATGCAATTTGGTGCTAGGTCTTTCCCTTTAGGTTTTACCCCAACAATGTTTTCATTAGTTTCGCTCACTCTAGAAATCAAGCATTTTACTGCAGGGTTGGAGCACCCTGTATCTCAGCAGAGGAATAAGGTAGGGGAAGAATTCAAATATCATTTTGACTGCCTCAGAAGTTAGATCAGATGGCCAATGCAATTTGGTGCTAGGTCTTTCCCTTTAGGTTTACCCCAACAATGTTTTCATTAGTTTCGCTCACTCTCGAAATCAAGCATTTTACTGCAGGGTTGGAGCACCCTGTATCTCAGCACAGGAATAAGGTAGGGAAGAATTCAAGGATCATTTTGACTGCCTCCAGAAGTTAGATCAGATGGCCAATGCAATTTGGTGCTAGGCCTTTCCCTTTAGGTTTTACCCCAACAATGTTTTCATTAGTTTCGCTCACTCTAGAAATCAAGCATTTTACTGCAGGGTTGGAGCACCCTGTATCTCAGCACAGGAATAAGGTAGGGAAGAATTCTAAGGATCATTTTGACTGCCTCCAGAATGTTAGATCAGATGGCCAATGCAATTTGGTGCTAGGTCTTTCCCTTTAGGTTTACCCCAACAATGTTTTCATTAGTTTCGCTCACTCTAGAAATCAAGCATTTTACTGCAGGGTTGGAGCAGTTTGTATCTGAGCACAGGAATAAGGTAGGGAAGAATTCAAATACTCATTTTGACTGCCTCCAGAAGTTAGATCAGAAGGCCAATGCAATTTGGTGCTAGGTCTTTCCCTTTAGGTTTACCCCAACAATTTTTTCATTAGTTTCGCTCACTCTCGAAATCAAGCATTTTACTGCAGTTTGGAGCACCTTGTATCTGAGCACAGGAATAAGGTAGGGAAGAATTCAAATACTCATTTTGACTGCCTCCAGAAGTTAGATCAGATGGCCAATGCAATTTGGTGCTAGGCCTTTCCCTTTAGGTTTACCCCAACAATGTTTTCATTAGTTTCGCTCACTCTCGAAATCAAGCATTTTACTGCAGGGTTGGAGCACCCTGTACCTCTCAGCACAGGAATAAGGGGGAAGAATTCTAAGGATCATTTTGACTGCCTCAGAAGTTAGATCAGATGGCCAATGCAATTTGGTGCTAGGTCTTTCCCTTTAGGTTTTACCCCAACAATGTTTTCATTAGTTTCGCTCACTCTCGAAATCAAGCATTTTACTGCAGGTTGGAGCACCCTGTATCTCAGCACAGGAATAAGGTAGGGAAGAATTCAAGGATCATTTTGACTGCCTCCAGAAGTTAGATCAGATGGCCAATGCAATTTGGTGCTAGGTCTTTCCCTTTAGGTTTTACCCCAACAATGTTTTCATTAGTTTCGCTC
>WWNC01000395.1:0-16684 GCA_011125475.1 Melanerpes aurifrons
TAAAAGGTGCATTATATCCTCCTGGAAAAAAAGGACCTCTCAACTAAAGCTTTCAAGAAAATATTCCAAATAACATCAACACAGATTTATTTAAGAATTAACTTTTATTGTTACTGTAGTAAAGAGGAGCTTTGTTAGTACACTTGTGAGATGGGTTGAAATTACTCCACTCAACAAACTGGAGAATTACCTGCAAAATAAATCACCAGACCATCTCAGTTGGTTTGGAAGCAGAATGAAGCTATATTTACAAAGTAAGCAAAACCCAGAAATATAAAATGCAATGAATATATACAAAATAAATATACATATATTTACAATTAAGAAACCACACAAGGACCCCCTTGAATTGCTCCCAGACCCATCTGGGCATTCCAAGGAGCTGCTCACAACCTCCCCTCTCCCTCTTTCCCAGTATCTCACCAATACAGTATACACTAGCAGAAGATCAGGAAAGAGACAAGGGAGCAATGCAAAAGCAGAGATTGCAGAGAAATGAAAAAAAAGAGACAGAAGTGTTTATGAAGCTAGTTTTTATACTCATTAGCAAACTAATGGGATTATATAGAGCTATCATCATTTTTCTTTTGTATCCAATGGCCAATTTTATTGATTTTTTAACTCAAATATCTCTAGAAAGGTCCTATTCTTTGTTTACAGTTAGGATGCTAAGTTAAGCCACTTAGCTTTAAACTACAACAACTTGATGAAGGAGTAGCAAGATAGGAAGAAAATAATTCAGAAATCATTACTGAGGCAGATGCTCAGACAAAATCTCCTTTCATTCAGTTGGAAGCTAAGGGGAGACCTTCTCACTGTCTACTTTTGCCCCCCCACTCTAAATCCCCGTTCCCTCAGCTGCTCTTCATAGAACTTGTTCTCTAGACCCTTTACCAGCTTTGTTGCCTTTCTCTTGACCCACTCTAGCACCTTGTTGCCTTTCTTGCAGTGAGGTGCCCAAAACTGAACATAGTATACAAGGTCTGACCCGACCAGTGCCAAGTAGAGGGGAACTATCACTTCTGTAGTCCTGCTGGTCACACTGTCTGATACATACCAGCATGTCACTGGCCTAGTGGGATGTTGTGGGAATAATACATTTCTAAAATGTAAAGTACATTCCAAATCTAAATTACAATGGTTAAGTAGCTGCAAACAGAAATACCTCTGTTGTGCCTTACAGACTGATAGAGGGATTTATCAAGAAAATTTATTTCTTTCACAGAGCATGAATGAGCACAGCCTGCATATCGGACCTTATCAAAGTCAACAAAAATGCAAGCAGCATAACAATTGAGATCAACTTGGTTTTTTTTCTGTAAAGAAAGATGCAAGATGGATAGTGATAGAAGAGGTCCTCTCTCTTACTCTACACTCCCAACAGTCTATATACAAAAGGTCAAAGAAAAAAAAATTAAACTAATAAACAAGTCTAAAGGTTTGGGCAGAACAAAAATAGATCATTTTATCAGTGATATTTGAAAAACACATTACACAGAAGACAGCATAAAATAGTCACCTTCAGCAAATAAAGTTCAGCAGGAAAGCACTTTGAATCATCTCAATCTTCCCTAGCTTTTTGTTTTAATGACAGGTATAGATCAAAGAACTATGTCATCAAAAGCAGAAGAAAAGAGTATGTTACAGAAATAGTACATCCTTTCCCAGGATGACAGTCTGAGCTTTCAGTGATGATGAGGAGTAAGGTGGTGTATAAGACACCACAGAACTCATTTTTCGAGTGTAACCAGTTTTTTAATAAACACTTCAGGGGGTTGGGTTGTTTGCTTGTGTGTTCAGTTGGTTTGGGTTTTTTCCATGTTCAAGTGTTTATAGAGGGATCTCGTTTTCAGTTATTGCATTGTGATTATTTTTAACTTTGACTTTGTAAAACAGAGAGAGCTTGTCATGGCAGCTTATTTTATATGGAATTAAATGTCTAAAACACAAGTAAAAGCAAAACCAAACCAACAGGCATAATGAATGTGAGGTGTTTTCTGGTTTAGCTTGTACAGACTACAGGTAAGTGAATCTCATAGTGTATCTTTGCAGTAATAAAATTATGACTGCACCCAACCTGAAACTGGAAAACTGGCTTCACACTGTCTTCACTGAGTGTTGTTAGCCAGGCAGTCATAGAATCAAGGCATGGTGCGGTGTAGTCTTCAGTATTTACTCAGATTTTAAGAGTTTGCAGCACACTTCGTATAAAGCAGTGGCATAGGTGGAAGTACTTGAACTGGCAATGTTGCATCTGGGCCATTTTTACTCAAATTACCATTGTACTTCCGGCTGTAGCAGCTCCAAGCTTCATATTCATTTCACATGTCTTTGCTTGAATTTGGGAATAAAACATCTTGTGTCTGATCTTAAGATAGGATGAAGAGTACCCTGTTTTGTTGTTGTTATTAAGAAATACAATGTAAAGTAATTTAGCAGATTTTTTTTTTTTCCAGAATAAAGCAAAACTAAGATCAATACCAAACAACTCCCAAAATACAACCAAAAACCCCACCCCAAACCAAATAAACTAACCTGAGGTAGGAAAAACTGTCTTTGCCCTCCTGTAAGATATGAAACCTCAGGCATGAAATCATTTGGGTCTCTGGAGTTGTGCATACATGTAAAATCAGACATGGCACAAGGCTTTCAGTTGCACATTCAAAAGGTGTGATTGCAGCTACTGCTATTGTTTTGATTAAACAATGTAACTATTTCCAGTAGTCTGCAATGAGTATTCACAGTGGAAGAAATAGTACAAGAGAATATTTGGACAACCCCTAGACAGAAAAAAGTTGCATGGGCATTCAGTTTATTTTTCAGTTGCAGTGAAAATAATTTATTGAAACATACTTCCATAGCAATTATTCAATAGGTATTACCCTTTATTTTCACTAGATAGACAGTGATTCTTTCATGTCATCTACTGAAGAAAACAACACACACACTCTCCATTTCTGGGTGGAAATCAAACTGAAAATGAACTACATTTTGATGGGAGTTTACCTCATATGCTTCTTTGTCCTTGATTGTCATGAAGGTAACTTTGTTTTAAAGTATTTGCCCTTCTGTTTTTGTTCAGATTCTAAAATGTTTCAAGTGAAAGACACCTTACATTAAAACCCGAGAAATTCATCAAAATACAGAGGCAAAATTAATAACTGATGGGCAAAATGACTGCCTAATTCTTACACACTAGCCTGATTCTCAGCCAGTGTCATACAGTCAGCTGTTATTTCTGAGACAGTAACAATGTTACTAACTAGATTGGTACACTTAATACTGCGCACCACAAATATACCATGTCAGTGTAAAAATCTCTGTGCACATTCCCTTTCCCTAGCTAATTGTGAAGGAAAATGAAAGCTTAAAGGATAAAATATTAAGGTGTTCTGCAGGGAACAGGAGGTAAGGATAAGCAGTGGGTAAACAGAGGTTAGAATTAGAAAAAGTAGCAATTTAAACTGCGGTCTCAAAGTCCCAGCCTGCTTTTTTAGAAGCTGTATGAGCCTTGTTCAGCCATTTTTAACCCACTTTATAGAGTGAGAAACTAAACAGAGATACTCAATAGTTCATATTTATTTTACATGTGAGAGAAAGTAAGTTGAAACTGGCTGTTAGTTTAGAACCTGGCACTAAGAATTGAGTTCTTGGCAGCAGCAAGGGAAAAATACAAATCATTCATGTAACATAAAAGGAAGAGCAAGAGTCACAAGTAAAATGGTGATATGCAAAATTTCAAATGCTCAAGAAAAGATTTTAACTACTTCTGGATGTGAAATGAAATGACAAACACACACACAAGATTGGCATGCCCTTTCACACTAAACTTTTCAAAGAATGTAGATTCTCTAACAGATACATTTAAAAAGAACTCATCCACTCACAAGACACTCTGGAAAATACACTGTTTTAATATAGAAAACTTAAAGAAAACTTCAGGTAGCTCAAAATATAACATTTAATCAAGGCATAACTGTAAGGTTAGTGCTGCATGGGAGGACATGGCTTACAACAGTAAAATGTGAAATACAAGACGGGTTGGGTACTACAGCAGACTGCACAGATCAAATTGGAAAGAAGCCACATTATATGAAAAAAAAAATAAAAAGAGACTGAAAATACATCAATACCTCTGTGTGTCTACATCGTTCAGCTGGGGAATCCACCAATGAAGAAAAAACATGGCCACAGTTCACAGGGCAGAGAAGACCAGTTAACCTTACCAGTATAGGAAAAATATTCACAGGCATTTGTGACTAACAGAACTACAAAGCAAATGCTGTGAAGGTCACAGTTCCTTGCTAGGTTCTGTAGAGATTGAAAAATGTGTAATAATTCTCATCCAATTTGTAATATCTCAGAATCCATTTTACAGAATTAGAGGCTTATTTATTTGGGTTTGGATTTAGGTCTGCTTAGATTTGATGAAGACTCTTCATGCAAAGCTGGGAGTCTTATCTGACAGATGTGTCCCTCGTTAACATTGGAACTAGTGTTCCTAGCTTATGTTTCAGTAAGCTTAGAAACCTCTCTAGGAACTTCCATGCGTCCCTTTAGGTCTACTGACTTGGCTGGTGATTTGAGTGCAGTATGTTGCAGTAATCAGGCCTGGCAATCACACACATGGATTAGTACAGCCAAGCGTAGGAAGACAGGGTGCAGTTTCCTGCCCTGCCTCAAGCAGAGGAGACAGAGTGCACAGCTGGCAGTGTGTGTGTTTGCAAAAGTAACATAAACATGCAAAATGCCCCACAGGCTCTATGTTTCAACACATCTGAAGTGTTTTCTTTTTCTGAAAGAAACTGTGCATAACTGGGGGCAGGGGCATGACCCAACCTACGAAGTATTGAGAAACACCTAACATTCAGTTTAGCAACATACTAAAAGTTGTGTCAAAAACTAGACCAGTATTTGTCATTGCAACCACATTTCCTAGAAAAGTAATGGGGGGGAAGGGGGAAGGGGGAAACAGACAAACAACAAAGTATGGAGAAAAGATCTGAACTGCTTGCAGATTTGGTTTTGGTAATCATTCCCTCTGCTCTCTTTTAAGAAACTTCAAACTTACCAAACCAGAAAGCATTAATGGCAAAGGTTCTTCTATGCAGTGGATGCTGTTTTGTATGTCTTTTAGTGTGACTATGGATTTACTAACAATATTTAACTGATGAAAAGAGAAATTAACTGTAGTTCTAGTAAGGTTGAAGACAACTTACCTTCTTCCTTGGTAAAAAGACTGCTATTTGAGCCTGCCATTCTTGCTTTCTGCCTCTGACCAAAAGAGATCAAACCCTTATTTCTGAAAAGAAATTGCAAAAGTTTAATCAAAAATTTGACTGGTGTTAGAATACATTTTTATGAAGGAACAAAGGATTTGCCTATAAATATTCCTATACAGAGCCAAGTATGAGGTATTTACCAGTGGCAAATCAATACTGGGTGCTTTAAAGAAATTCATTAAAGCTGAGTCTGATCAAAATATGTTCTAGAAGAAAAATATGATTTTTCAGGAAGAAATCTTTGAACTGGAAAAAGTAATGAAGCTTTCACTGAGAACCCTGCATCCTGGCCTGCATAAGGAATAGTGTGGCCAGCAGGAGCAGGGAAGTCATTCTGCTCCTGTACTCTGCTTTGGTTAGGCCGCACCTTGAGTCCTGTGTCCAGTTCTGGGCCCCTCAGTTTAAGAAGGACATCAAAACACTTGAACGTGTCCAGAGAAGGGCAACAAGGCTGGGGAGAGGCCGAGGGAGCTGGGATTGTTTAGCCTGAAGAGGAGGCTCAGGGGTGACCTCATTGCCCTCTACAACTACCTGAAAGGTGGTTGTAGCCAGGAAGGGGTTGGTCTCTTCTCCCAGGCAACCAGCACCAGAACGAGGGGACACAGTCTCAAGCTGTGCCAGGGGAGGTTTAGACTCGAGGTGAGGAGGAAGTTCTTCACCAAGTGAGTCATTTGTCATTGGAACGAGTTGCCCAGGGAAGTGGTTGAGTCATCGTCCCTGGAGGCATTCAAGAGGAGATTGGACGTGGCACTTGGTGCCATGGTCTAGTCATGGGGTCTGTGTTGACAGGTTGGACTCTATGATCCTCGCGGTCCTTTCCAACCTAAGTTATACTGTGAACCCCAAATTCAAAGCTGTAGCTTTAGTCAGGGAAGGAAAGGTAAGTAGATAAAGGAGCAGCTACAAACC
Organism: Melanerpes aurifrons; assembly: GCA_011125475.1. Classification (NCBI taxonomy): domain Eukaryota; kingdom Metazoa; phylum Chordata; class Aves; order Piciformes; family Picidae; genus Melanerpes; species Melanerpes aurifrons. Next base: position 6,192 of record WWNC01000395.1, read on the forward strand.
ATGGAGATACTTTTTCAGGGAATTTATGGACAGGAGGAAGAAAAAAAACTTTTCAACCTATCACAAGACAATTATGGGGGCACTTATGCAACAACTCTCCCAAAAAATTCATTATGCAATTAAGCAGCATTCCTGTTGCAAAGTATTCATCAGTAAACTGTCTAGATGCTGTATTTGAAGTAAGATTTATGGAACCATCAGGGGCGCACACTTACCCTTCCTTCTCAGCCCAGTTGTTTGTATATGTTAAGTTACCATAAATAAAACCTTTCTATGCACTGAAAACCAATACCAGAATGTATGGGATTTCACTAACACATTTCAAAAGGGAAAGCACTTACTGAATTACTCAGCTCTTTAGAAAATCAGCTTCAGGTCTTACCTGCTGTGACATTTTGTATGTGATATCTGAGTCTTTATACATGACACAGCAAGAAACACCTTATTTTCTATTAATCCCTTTTCTAAAGCTTTTGCAGAGGATTTTAATATTATCTTCTGGTGGCTGCTCCATGGATGTGCCACTAACTAAGAGTTACCACAGATATACATCACCGAAGTATCCTTTTAAATCACGGTCACTGTATCTGTGACACTTCACATAATCAGAAAGCTATAACAAGCTAATCTACTAAGTCACCACCCTTAACAGCTTCTTAACCACATTCGTGCCTGCAAATTTCTGTACTTCATCACAGCATTTTTGGTGTTGTCATGGAAAGAAAAGAGTCCTTGAACAAATGGGACAGCTCTACCCACCAACATTTCCAATAGTTTATGTGCTTTGATTTTGCTAAGCTGCTGTCACAAGTCTGTACAGAAGTTATCCAAAGAAAAACTTCTCTGAACTGGAGTTAGTTTATTATCTGGCTAAAACAAACCTAAACAATAAGAGTTGTTTAATTCTGCACTTATTTTAAATGTGTGAGCCAACAATAATCAGAAATACTCAGAACAGTAAAATATCCATTTTCCCCCCTTGTTTGTTTTTCTTTGGTTGGTTGGGTTTGTTTCATGTTGTGCATGATTGATTGGGTTTTCTGTATTTTTTTGTTTGGTTGGTTGGTTTGGTTTTGGTAGCATTTGAAGTTCCATATACAAAGTTCACTGTGGACACAACCATGAGGCCACACCTTCTATTCATCTCCTTCTCTCCTGACTGATAAAGAGAGCAGAGAATACACAACAGACTTACAGAATCATTCAGCTTGGAAGACATCTCAGGAGTTCCAGCCTTCTCCACAAGGGAATGTTAACATCAAATTCACACCAGATACCTCAGGGTTTTGAAAACTTCCAGGGTCACAGATTCCACAGCCTCTCAGTACAACCTGTTCCAATATCCAACAATCCTCACAAAAAACCACCTTATATGGAGTCAGGTCCTATTTTATTCAACAGCACTGCCCCCACTTCCCACCCCATACACTGTGACCGTTTGAGGCGGTGCCTTTAACAAAGGGACACCATGGCCGAATGTTTTATAAACAAAGACAGGTCTAAACTAATTTCATTGGTGGAGAAGCAGAGCACTGCCTTAAGTTTTGATTCCCAGTGAGACTGGTCTCAGTCTCACACTCTCCCCCTCCTTCTGCAGCTCAGCGCTTCTGGGCTTTTGGCCAGACTGACCTTGGAACTGATAACTGCAAGGCCTGTACTAACTGCTTTTAATTAACAATTATTCCTTTTCTCTCTTTCTAACCCTCTCTGGGGAAAAGGGGGAGAGAAGAGAGTATGGGGGGGGAACCGTTCCTCCTGACGGGGGAAGGGAATCCCATTCTGTGTTACTTTGTTGTACATTTCTGTGTATATATTGTAAATAATTTAAATTCTGTATATTCCCCTGCATTTCCTAAACTGCTTTGTAAATACAGCACACGATCCTTTGCTAAACCGGCTGTGGTTTTTTTTTTCCTTTCAATTTTCTTCCCTTTCCTTACAGGGGGGGAAGAAGGCTTGAGGCCTTCCCCTCAACAACTTCAGAGTAAAACTGTCGTAGGGTTGGTGGAAAGGCCAGGCCTTCTCCCCCCCCCATAAGTAAAGGGAAGGAAAAAAAAAAATTGAAAGGAGAAAAAACCACACAGCTGGATTAGCGAAGGAGTGTGTGCTGTATATTGACAAGGCAGTTTGGGGAACACAGGGAAATATATACAGAATTTACAGTATTTACAACATATACAGAAATATACAGAGTCACACAGAAATGAGGGTTCCCTCCTCTGCTGAGGGGGGTTCCCCACCCCTGCTCCCCCTTCTCTCCCCCTTTCCCCAGAGAGGTTTAGAAAGAGAGAAAAGAGAAACTGTTAATTTAAGCAGAATTTGTTAGTAGAGGCCTCATGCTTTTTATCAGCTTCAAGGTCAAGTCTGGCCGAAAGCCCAGAAAGCTGCGAGCTGCAAAGGGGAAGAAGGAAAGCGCAGGACTGCCCAGAATTCTCTACTGTACTCCCAGTTCAAAAGGTGCTCTCTCCCAATCTACCAATGAAATTAGTTTAGATCCATCTTTCATTTACAAACATTCAACCACAATGTCCCCTTCCTTAAAGGGACAGTCTCAAACGGTCACAAAAACTTTTCAAACAAATGAATTTCCAAATGAATGAAGAGTCAAGGAAGAAAGTCTTGTCAACTTCCCATGTGCATTAATGAAGACTTATTTAGGACTGCAATTATATTTTGCATTTTTTCTCCAATGAAATCCCTAAAGTGGCATGCAATAGCTTCCTTCCTGCTCTGTTCTCTCCCTGCTTTCCCAGCAAACCCTTGCTCTGCTCTTCAGATTTTCTCCCCAAAACCTTAGTTGTAAGCGTACTTTGAATTAAGCATTCATTCAAGAACAAACTGACTGAAAGTCTTTAAACAATGACTAGTCCAAGCATAGCTTTTCCCTTTTTCTGTTCATGTAGACAATAATATCCAGTCTATACACTTCAACTTTTTGTAACAGGGCAACTTGCAAAGGGCTCAGCAAATCACTGCTGTATCGTCTAGAGCTGTTTCCCTCTGGTAACATCACCTGAGCTGTGACATACTAAGGTATGGACCCTCATGGCATCTATGAAGGAGAGACTCAACACAGCAGATAGCTCAGAGAAAAGGAAAGAATCATTGACTGAGCATTTCAAAACTTCTTATACCACTGAAGTCAACAGCAGGTCTCTGTTATCTGTCTGCTGTCTATCCTAGTACTTCCCAAGGCCTCATCTTAATGAGGGTGTCTTTCTTTATCAGGACACTGTGCTGCAGGCTCAAGTGTGATTAACTTTTTCTTCAATCCCAACACTGAGCCATGAGTTTGCCACCCCTCTGGTCCTTATTCAATTAATAAGGAACTATCTGTAGGTCATGTATGTATTTCTGTGCAGAGATTTGTAATGCATTGAAGTGGTGAGTCAAGGACTTGAATCGGTTCTAATGTCCTTTTAAAGCAATGGAGAGGCTCACTACTGCTCTCAGTAGTATTTATACAGCCTGTTTAAAAATCATAAATACTCTTAAATATCAAAGCAGAAAAATCCCATCTCTTTTACCATTATTCCATTTTACGTATGATCTCTTCTGTGTTAGCCTTAATTACTGCCCAATTCTCTTTGGTCTTCAACCTCATTCTCATTCCCATCTTCTTCTTCAAAAAGGATAGTCTAAAACCTATCTCAGCTTTTGTCTCTGAACTCCTTTTATTTCCCTAAATACTAATAAAGAGGTGGGAGGAAGGGAGAAGGGGTCTGATAAATGCTGGGTTTGCTACCTTTAGCACACTTTTCCCTTTAATTTTCTTCTAATATTCTTAGTTCATTGTCACTCTCTCTCAACAATGCCTGATCTTTCTGAGTGTATTTTCCCTTTGACAGTCTCCTCTTGTTGCTTAGGAAGGTGTCTTTTGATGTCTCTGACCTTTTCTTTATGGATTTGCCTTTCATTCGGCTTTTACTTAGAATTATTCAAACAACAAAAGTGCAAGCCCATGTTATTAAGAGTGCAAAACTTAAAAGTATAAAAACCCTTGTTTTGTGTGCTTGCACTGTGCTCTCACTCTCTGGAAAAGCTATGCAAGTGTGTCAGATGACTAGGCATAAACTAACATGTTCTTATACAAATGTGTAAGTGTATTGGACATCAGACAGTTGCACTGGTTAGTATTCAGGTGGTCAGCAGCTGGAAAAATTGAGGTAAGAATGGTGCTAAACTCCAGGATTCCTGAAATCCTGAACAAAAGCATACATGCATCTAATTTTGTGGGGCTCTGCCACTGTTTTATTTCCCCAGACATCACTAGAAGTCTATACATCAAGACAATAGATTTCTATGTGTTTCTGCCACCATTCTCTTTAACTAGTATGGTGTCTCTATCTACTGCTGAACAAGGACCGACTTTGAAACAAAATGAGGATTGTTATGAAAAACAAATATGACTCCACTGTTTAACTATTAAATTATAGAGTATGCTACTTAAGAATTTGTAAGACAATCAAATGCAAACATATTCCTCTGCAGTAAACTTGGGTTCTGTAAGTGAGGCCACATACTTCACACAGTTTTCAAGTATTGGACATTACAAAGAATAATTCTTTTTACATGTATTTTCAAATGTCCCTTCCATGCTTGCAACAAATGTCTAAAACTTTGAAAGGTCTTGGCCTGGTTTGACTTAGAGCTAATTCTGTTCAGTCATAATGGGTTAAGTTGCCTGTTTCCCTCCAACACAGAAGTAAAAGGAAAAGTAACATACAAAAAAACCCCAGTGGTTTGAGATAGAGTTGAGATAAAAAGTTTACTGAGCAAATGAGATAATGCTATAATGCATAATTACTTAGCTTAGCCTATTTGCAGGAAAAGTCAAATGAAATGCAAAAAGCAGCAGCACAAAGCAGAAAACCACTGAACTAACTAACTCCCATCCTCATGGAAGAGAGCAAACACCCCAAAACCAGAACCCAAAAGCAGCAACCTGAACAGGAAGCCTCTCATTGCAATCTGAACTTCAACACCCATAATACTTAGCACCAGCCAGCACTGGGACATACACAATTCACTACAAATTTATTTATCCAGTTATGTGCTGCTTATATTTATGGCTAGCAAGTATGAAGTTTGTAGTGACTACATTGTTTCATACACTTCCACACAAGAAATGGCATCATAACCCATCAGTCTAGCACAGGACAGCAATATACCAGGTCACAAACCTGTAAATGAAGGCAGCCGGACTTGAGGATCATATCAAATGCCATGCTCTGCATCACTGATCTCTTTACACATCAAAGCCTCTCTCTGAGGGCTCATTTTAAAAGGTTGAGAAGCTGAGCAGCTGAGGCTCTGGTTTTATTGCACCTATCAAAATCTGACTGGCAGGTCTACATCTTATTCTCTGCTGTGGGGTACTTATCTCAGTGCCTACCAGAAACACATTTGGGGACTGCGATGTCAGAGGCCAAGCAGCAAGGGACTTAAGAAGCACAAGAACAAGTGTAATACTGAGACATCAGTCTGCTAACCCTGATCCTCTCCTCCAAAAGTCACTAGCTGAAAGATATTTGGCGCCTGCTTTGAAAGCAAGCCCAGGTATATCCTCCCAGTAGTCAGACATGGGCCTTCTGAGTCTGTATCCAAAGCAGATAGGTTTTTTTTAGTCTGCAACTGAGTTATTCTTTATGAATTCAAAGACTTCAGAAATCTGTTTATACTTCTAGCCCTTGCAAGTTTGCATGGGGCATTAATTTATAACATAAGGGTACACTCTGTTAAAAAGTACGTAATTTATTTTTAAATCAAATATTTGCATTGGCTGATTCAATGTCAGTGTGGTCTCAGCAGCAGCATTGAATAGAATAGAATAAACCAGGTTGGAAGAGACCTTCAAGATCATCACGTCCAACCTATCACCCAACACCACCCAATCAACTAACCCATGTAACCAAGCACCCTGTCAAGTCTCCTGAACACCTCCAGTGACGGCGACTCTCTAGCCTGAGGCAGATGAGAGGTTTCCCAGTAACAGGTAGCCAGTAGACAAGCACACAGTCCTACCAGAACCCAGTTCAGAGAGAACAGATCTCCTGGGTACAACTTTCCACTTAGATAATAGGTATATGGTCCAGTTTTGAGTTTAAGCTGGTTCATATACAGTTGAGCCTTAATGCTTATTTTTAATCAATCTCTACAGGTGAGCACCAAAGTAAAATATTCTTATTTGAACCAGGAGTTTGACTTCCTGAGTTCAGTGGCAGTAGTATTTGCTCACACCTCTAACTTCTTTTAGTTTATGCATCCTAAAATTGTTCTGCTTTGTGGTGTGTACCATAATGTCTAATAAACATTTTAAAGTGGTTGAGAAGTTACTCTCATTTACAATAATAGTGTGGTTTAACTACTTTCAAACATGTCAGATGTTCTTGAAGCAGAATTTTATGCTGTTTCACTACAAATTTTCTCCCTTCAGATATTGCTGCTAGTTGAAAAAGCAAATACATATACATTCCCCCCCCATGCTATGAAAGGAAGACATGCTATTTTCACTGCTGACAAAGCTCTGATGGTTGCCACTTTTACTTTACAATGTCCTTCTTCCAGCTGTGTTTTTAGCAATAAGCTACTGATATAAGAAAGATGGTCACCTGTCACAATTTCCTTGCTGAAACAGTAGTAATACTATTTCCCTTCTCCATACTCTGCAGCTTCAGTTAAAGGCACAAGGAAAGAATAAGCAAACATGCTAGAATTATAATTTCTTTTACTGTTGATAAATATCTTTGAAGACACTGGAGTAGCTGTTGCTATTCTTTGCTGTATTAATTACCATTAAATACCAATCTTAGCATTTATTATGAAGTGAACAAACAATTTCAGAGTAAGTCTCTAATTTCAACTTCATGACTGATTTTCTGGGAACTTGAATCTCTCAGTACCCTAGCTTTCTCTTCCATAAAATGTATCTAGCAGTTCATACCTACTTACCAAGACTCACAGGGCAGGAGGGAGGGAAAATCTGATTTGAAACTTAACTTTCAGTTCTTTATATTGAAAAAGATGCTATCCATTTACTGAAATTCTCCGTTTTCTTGAAGGGAAGGCTCTATGAAAGTTGCCTTCTGTGTGACTTCTTATGACAAAGTAACTACATCAGTGGACAAACAACCTACAGATGTGATCTATTGCTGCTTACTGTAGAGGCTGTCGGACTAGATCTTTAGAGGTCACTTCCAACCCAAACCATTCCATGAAAATGCAAACTAATGCTGTATTTAGGAGTTCCGCATAAATATTTGGACAAGGAGTAAACTTAAATGAAGCTCTCCTACCTATGCTACACAGTTTTTACAACAGAGCAGTGCAACAGTCTTCCTTTTGTAAGTTCTTCTTTCACCACTCTTTGTAAACTGAATTGCAAAATGTTAGGGGCTGGAAGGGACCTCAAGAGACCATCTAGTTCAAGACCCCTGCCAGAGCAGGATAATCACTCTCAGTAGTGAGAAAGGTTCAATTCTCCCCCCCACACACACAAACCACAGCTAACTCAGTTGGAGAAGCAAAATGGAAAAGGGCTGTATTTACAAGCAGAATGCAATGCAATGAATATATACATACAATATATAGTATATACAGGAAAGAATGTAACAGAAAACTCCCTCCTTTGGGAGGAGGGTTCCCCCCAAAACCCCTTTCCTCCCTTACTCCTTTTTTCCAAAAATTATTAGAGAGAAAAATGGATATTAAGGAAAATTCTGTTAGCTCAAAGCAGCTGTTAAGGGAAGAAAAGAATTAGTTTCTTATCTCATTAGTCCAAGGTCAGTACCACCAAGAAGAGAAGAAAGACAGCCGCTGCACGACAGAAAACAGCTGAACAGGCCAAGCTAAAACTAAAAATCCTTAAAGTTACATTGCTACTTATCTACCAATGAAATTTGTTTAGAATCATCTTTGCTTTCCTTTTTACACCAAAGCCTTCAGCTAGAGTGTTCAGTAGCTGTTCCCTCCTTAAAGGCACAACCTAAAACTGCCACATCACTAAGCTTTATAGAAAGAACCTGCAATAGGTCTTCTGTTATTTGGTTTTATACAACAATTACATGGTTTGTGCTGTGCAGAGACTGATAAAAAAAAATGTAGTTTTGATAGTTCTGTGACAATTTGTGCTTGTAAGACATACCATCACAGCTGAAGTTACTGAGGAGAGATAGTTGAGGTAACTTCAGTCACAATATTTTTTGTAATGATACCTTATTTGTTCATTAACAGTAACTGAGGGAACACACTACATCCAATAAACTGTAATATAGAACTAATGTTTTGTCTTGTTAAGTGAAAAAGTTTACAGACAAAGCCTTCTGACTAACTACTGAAAAGGATAACCAGTTACCACCTCTCAGGAGGTTGGGAAAAAAATATCAAAAAAGCTCCTGACATCTTACATATGGTAGCCCTCTGCAAATGGAGCAGAGCCATCAAAGTGGTATAGTTCCAGGGTTTTTTTTTCCTACTCTTCTGGACAGCAACATGTTGAATCCTCAAAGCTATGTGTTTTCTACATGTACGCAAAGATATATAAATATGAAGGAATTATTTTGTAATGGCAGTTGTGGGAAGGTTTTGCATCATGCCCAAAGGGAAACCACCACTATGAAAATTCACAAGACTTACATATTAGATTCCAGTCAGTTTCCGCCCAGGCTATTTTCCTTCCAGGACTGTTGTCCTTCTTCACAGTGAAGAAGAAATACTGCTCCCTGGGATGGGGAGGAAAATTACCAAAGCAAATAGTAATGTCTTTTGGAGAAGATAAGGAAAAAGATGACATTAGCTAAATCCAACAATTTCTGACATATAGAAGATGCTTCATGTAAATGAAATATCCACTTTAACACAGAACTGGTTCCCTGTATTATTAAAGTTTTCCCCTGAATTCTGTTTTTCAGTTACTGTGGAGTCAAACTTTGCCTCTGTAAATTTTCTGTGCAATTAGCTAGGGTTTCAAATATTTTTCAAGTGTCCCACTATAACCATTCAGTCTCTGCAGTCATTCACAAAAACATGAAGGAAGCAATTTAGAAACCCACAGCCTCTAGGTGGGTGAGGCAAATGTGATGCAGGGTCTGTGGGAGGCCTTCTGCTTAGTCAGCTGTAATTAAATAGGATATCAGAAGGCACCTAAAAGCACACAAATCTATGACTAGGCAGATAGCACAATCCCCACACAGTAGCCCCTGTACAAGCAGTTCACATTCATGAACTGTGTGCAAAATCTGGATGGCCTTGAAAGCATCTCTTACATCTGTTTTCTAAAAATGTGACATTTGTATAGTCAGTAGCAGTATCAAAACTCTTTTAGTAAAGAGCTTGTGAGACATGACACTTGTATGGCTTTATCAGTTTCCCCAAAGTAGGACTCTTTAGCTTACTGACATTTACTTCATATACCATTGTTTTCTTTTGTCATGTGTTGTCATGATGCATTTCACTTTCATTTCTGGTGCCTGACATGTTATCGCTTCCCTTGTTATGCAAGCAAAAGCGGGAGCCAGCAAGGCCCATCACCTTGCTTACACACATTGGCACATTGATCTAATACTCAAATACCCAAACCAAGATATCCCGCCTGGTGGCCAGTATATAAAATATGCTTGTCAAAGTTTCTCACACTAGAGCATCAAACCTCTGTGATGACCACTAGAGAGGTCCAGAAAAAGCTATACTTTAGCAAAACTAAATAAAAATTAGTACCCTATGCAGCAGTAGTGAGAGCTAAAGAACTCTGCCCACATCCAAAAAGTTTTGTGGAAGTCTTACATGAAAGAACACTCTACAATATGCATGACCTTTGTATTTAAGAGAGTAAATGTTTAATTGCACCTAACATTTCCTTTATACTCTAAACATTAGTTAATTTGGAAGCAGGTGCAGAAGAATCTCATGATGAGCAACCAGGAACTAGAATAGTGGATGAAATTCAGTGACAGTAAATACATGTAATGAGCAACTCTGATTGCATACACAGTGAAAAATAAGCTTACTACTCTCAAGAAAGAGGTCTTATAGTCATTGAAGTTATTTCTGTGGAAGCAGGTGGCAAAATGCTCACTGGTGACCAGAATGACTATTGTACATTAGGAAACTAAAGCAGAGATAATTACACCATAGTATGTATCAATAACATGCCCAAATCCAGAATTCTCTGCTCTTGTGCATTTCTCAAACACACTGCCAGCTAGAAAAAGAATGATAATGCCTCTAAACAAACAAAAAAAAACCCAAAACACAACAAAACCAAAAGAACACAATTAGATGCTACAGAGGAAAAGGAATGATAGAAGGGGTACAATAGAAATCCATAAAACAACGCAGCATGCAGTGAGTGAATAAAGAGTGACTACTCATGTCTGAGAGTTGAAGTGCTAAGTCACCAAATTAACAATATCAGGCATTGAGCTAAAGTTAATAGAACTAAGTATTCTTTTAATAGTGTAATCAAACAGCCTGCTACATTAGTGTTTTCTAGAATA
>WWNC01000396.1:0-16637 GCA_011125475.1 Melanerpes aurifrons
TCTGGGGAAGCGGGGGAGAGGGAGAGCGGAGGTGGGGAATCCCCTCTGCCGGGGGTTACTCTCATTTCTGTGTTACTCTGTTGTATATCTTTGTATATATTGTAGATATTGTATATTTGTAAATATCCTGCAAACCCTACACTGCTTTGTAAATATAGCTCCACTGCTTTGCCTAATTCAGCTGGTGAGGTTTTCCCTTCCCTTCAATTTTTCTTTCCTTTTACCTTACAGGGAGGGAGGCTTCTTAGCCTTACCCTTCCAACCCACCACATTTTTATTGGCGTACCCAACGTGGGGCAGATAATTAGTTTAATTTATTACCTGATTGATTTAGTGTTTTCCAGCTGAATTAGCAAACATGAAGGTATTGTGGTTTGTGGAGCGATTGTTCTTTTCAATTTTTGGGGCTCTGGTTTTACAGATATTGTTTGGGTTTGCTTTTGGATTACCTGGGTAAATATTTGGTGCAGACAATTTATATGTGGGTTATGTATAGAGTTAAATTATGGTATGGAAAATGTATTAATTTATTATGGCCAGTGAGATACAGGAATGTTACCTCCACCACTCTCCCAATTGAGATAAAGGGTTTTAAGATTCGCCTGAGGAGAGAGTAACTTTAGGTGATGCCTGGGACCCAAAGGTGATTTATGTGATGTGTATAATTCTGCTGCTGGTGATAACTAATGTGTTTTCTCTGTATTCCTTGTGGTAGATAAAAGGTGTCCAGGGCGTGTTTTTGTTATTAAAACTAGATCAAAAGAAAACGCATGTAGCTCGAGATCAGTCCCAGAGTCATCTAGTGATGAGGACTGTGGAGAACCCGTGTCAGTTAAAAAGAAGGCTAAAAAGTCAATTGGTAAAGCAGCTCTAAATGACTTTGCTGATTCTAGCAAGCAGCCAAGGACATCGGCTGGTGTCAACATGGCGCCTACTCCTTCTCCCCACTCCTTCTCCTTCTTCTTCTTCTCCATGGCCATTAACGGAGCAGCGTCACTTCCGCCTACTCCCTCGGTGGGACCGGAAGTCACTGCCCCAGCAGCTGATTTATCTCAGGATCTGTCAGCTTCCATTAAGGTGGCTGTAAATTCAAACACAGCTCCAGTTAAGGTGGCTCCTTTAAAGACTAGAGGTGCAAAGGCCAAAGATGGAGAAGAAGAGGAGCTGGAGACTGATCCTGGTGAGGGACCCTCTACTCTAAGAGATCCTGCTCAGGAGGAAGAGGTGGTTTGTTTTAAAGATCTAGCTAACCTAGTGAGATCAAAGCAGGACACAGATGAAGCTAGGAAAGCAGCTGGCAAAGGTAGTTCTCAGCTTAAAGAGATCCTTAGGAGAATGACAGCAGGATTATATGGGCAAAGAATTCAGGGAGACGAAGGTGAAGATGATATTTTGGAGTGTTCTTCTCCACGGGAGGAATTGCGAAATGTCCGTAAAGATTTCACCAGGGCGGATAAGGAACCAGTTCTAGCTTGGCTCAGTAGGTGTTATGATACAGATGCTCTAGCTCTAACAGTTGGAGACAAGTCAGCAGCTCAGTTAGGAACTCTCTCAAGGGACAATGGAATAGATAGACATCTAGGCAGAGCTCTCGGTAAGGTTAATCTGTGGATACGCCTTTTAATGGCGGTTGCCCTGAGATACCCTTCCCGAGATGATCTTCCATGGAATCCTAAACCCTGGACTACCATAGATGAGGGAATTAAGCGCTTGAGAGAATTTGCTGTTAGAGAGCTACTCTATGGTGAACATGAAACTCTGAATCCTGATGACATTCCTGTGGGTATTGGTCTTGCAAAAAAGATCATCAAACTTGCTCCTTCCAATTATGCAAACATTCTGGCAAGCAGAATTGTGTCAAGAAGTTATGGTGGAGCTTCTCCACGGTTGGCCAATTCAGTGATCAAATGAGACAATTGGAGGATAGCATGACACGTGGTTCTTTGGTTTCAGCCATTAAAACTATGTCTGGTGATATACAGAATTGCATAAGAGAGTTAAAAAGATGAATTTAGAAATTCCATATCCCAATTGGCACAAAGGGATAATTTCAATTCTTCCTCCAGGTGGATACAAGTTTCATCTGTGAGGAATACACGTCCCCAAGGAGGTCATTCCAAAACAGGTCATTCCAGAACAGGTCATTCCAAAACAGACCGCCAAAGGCAATCACGTAGAACTATTTGGATAACTCTGCGTGATCAGTTCGGTGAAAACATGAACCGCTGGGATGGCCAACCAACTTCTAATCTTTTCAGGAGACTGAGGGAATTGCAAAGTGGCAGAACCCGAGGTAGCAATACCAGAAGGGTAGCTGTTACTTCCACAGTTCCCCAGAACGACTCTTATGGCTCCAACAGTGGCTCCAGTTATAACATGCAAAGTTATAACCCTGCAAACTATGTGCAATGCACATGTGCGCATGTTCCCCATAACTAGGGGTGCCCTGCCTCCCGCCATTGGGGAGGGAGAGGGATAACAGAGATAATAGAATCCCTATTGGGATGTGTACATCCAGTGGCCTGGCACTTCACAATTCGAAGTACAGGGCCTTGGTTGACACAGGAGCTCAGTGCACCATAATACCATCAAATTATCAGGGATCAGAGTCTATAACTATTCTGGGAGTCACTGGTGGATCTCAAGAGTTGAGTAAGGTAGAGGTTAATATAAGTTTAACTGGTAAACAATGGAGGAAGCATACAGTTGTGACCGGACCTGATGCACCTTGTATTCTGGGAATTGATTTTCTGAGAGAAGGGCGTTTCAAAGACCCTAGAGGTTACAAATGGGCTTTTGGAGTAGCTTCAATAGAAATTTATGGACAAAAATTGAAGCTATCTGCCAGACCTGAACTTTCTGATGAATCTGCAGTTGTGGGACAACATAAGCTACAGGACATTAAATTGCCGGTTGCTTCTCAGACTGTGCATCACAGACAATACAGAACCAACCGTGACTCTTTGTTGCCCATTCAGAATCTGATTCGTCAGTTGGAGAGTCAGAAAGTCGTCAGCAAAACTCATTCACCTTTCAACAGTCCAGTGTGGCCTGTGCGGAAGCAGAATGGAGACTGGCGTCTGACGGTAGACTACCGAGCCCTAAATGAAGTGACACCACCTATGAGTGCAGCAGTACCAGACATGATGAAGCTACAGTATGAGCTGGAATCCAAAGAGGCCAAATGGTATGCTACCATAGACATTGCTAATGCATTTTTCTCTATTCCCATAGCAGAGGAATGCAGGCCTCAGTTTGCTTTCACCTGGAGAGGAATCCAGTACACTTTCAACAGGCTGCCAATGGGATGGATCCACAGCTCAAGCATCTGTCATGCAGTGATCCACGATGCTCTGGAGAAAGGCAGTGCTCCAGAACACATCCAGTTCATCGATGATATCATCGTCTGGGGTAAAACTGCTGAGGAAGTCTTTGAGAAAGGTAACAAAATCATTGACATTCTTCTGAATGCAGGTTTTGCCATCAAACGAGACAAGGTGAAAGGACCTACCACAGAGATTCAGTTTCTGGGAGTGCGATGGCAGGATGGACGTCGACACATTCCAGTGGATGTGGTAAACAGAGTCTCTACCATGGCAAGTCCCACAAACAAGCAAGAGACCCTACGTTTCTTGGGGATAGTGGGATTTTGGAGACTGCACATTCCTGGATACAGTCAGATTGTGAAACCTCTGTATGATGTGACTCGAAAGAGAAACCATTTCCACTGGGGACCTGAACAACAAGCAGCCTTTGACCAAATAAAGCAAGAGGTGATTCAAGCAATGGGTCTGGGACCTGTCCGAGATGGTCCAGACATTAAGAACATTTTGTACACGGCTGCAAGTGACAATGGTCCGACCTGGTGCTTGTGGCAAAAAGCTCCAGGTGAGACACGTGGACGACCTCTTGGTTTCTGGAGTCGAGGTTACAGAGGTTCAGAGGCTAACTACACTCCAACAGAGAAAGAAATTCTAGCTGCCTATGAAGGAGTGAAAGCATCCTCTGAAGTGATTGGAACTGAATCACAACTTCTTCTAGCTCCCAGATTACCAGTTTTGAATTGGATGTTCAAAGGCAAAGGTTCCACACCACATCATGCCACAGACTCCACATGGTCTAAGTGGATGGCTCTGATAACACAGAGAGCTCGAATGGGAAATCTTGAAAGACCTGGTCTAGTGGAGGTGATCTCAAGTTGGCCTGAAGGAATCAACTGTGCTAAACCTCCAGAGGAGAAAGTAACTCGTGCTGAGGAAGCTCCTCCTTACAATGACCTTTCTGATGATGAAAAGAAATATGCTTTGTTCACAGACGGTTCCTGTCGTCTTGTTGGAAACAAGCGAAGGTGGAAGTCTGCAGTGTGGAGTCCAACACGCCGAGTTGCAGAGGCGAAAGATGGAGAAGGAGAGTCCAGTCAGTTCGCAGAGGTAAAAGCTGTCCAGCTAGCTCTCGACGTAGCTGAACGTGAGAGATGGCCAAAGCTTTATCTCTACACCGACTCATGGATGGTAGCCAATGCTCTATGGGGTTGGCTAAAGAACTGGAAGAAGAATGGTTGGCAGAGAAAAGGAAAACCCATTTGGGCAGCCAACCTCTGGCAGGACATTGCTGATCGAATCGAGAGAATTCCAGTGAAAGTGAGACACATCGATGCTCACATTCCTAAGAGCAAAGCTACTGAGGAACAGCAACACAACCATCAGGCAGATCTAGCTGCAAGAGTTTCTCAAGTAGACATGGACTCTAATCTTGATCTCGACTGGAAACACCGAGGTGAGATATTCTTAGCTCGGTGGGCTCATGATTCGTCAGGACATCAAGGTAGAGATGCAACATACCAATGGGCTCGTGACAGATCCATAGACATTTCCATGGATGCTATCACACAAGTCATCCATGACTGTGACATTTGTGCTGCTATTAAGCAGGCAAAACGACTTAAGCCCTTGTGGTATGGTGACAGATGGTCCAAGTACAAATATGGTGAAGCTTGGCAGATTGACTACATCACTCTACCACGTTCTCGTTCTGGTAAGCAATACGTGCTTACTATGGTAGAGGCAAACACTGGATGGTTGGAAACTTATCCAGTTCCACATGCAACTGCACGCAACACCATTCTCGGTCTGGAGAGACAGATCCTGTGGAAACACGGAACTCCAGAGAGGATTGAGTCAGACAACGGAGCTCATTTCAAGAACAACCTTGTAAAGAACTGGGCAAAAGAGCACGGTATTGAGTGGATATTCCACATTCCCTACTATGCACCAGCTTCAGGGAAGATTGAACGTTACAACGGTTTGTTGAAGACCACTCTTAAAGCCATGGGGGGTGGATCTTTGAAAAACTGGGAAAAACATTTAGCACAAGCAACCTGGCTGGTAAATAGTAGAGGTTCAGTGAACCGAGCTGGACCTGCACATTCAGATTTGCTACAGAAAGTAGAAGGTGATAGAGTCCCCTGTTGTTAGAGAAAGAATCTGTTAGGTAAAACTGTTTGGGTATTTTCACCCTCAGGAGGCTAAACCTGTCCGAGGGGTGGTTTCAGCTGAAGGTCCGGGGTCACACTTATTGGGTAATGCAAGAGAATGGTGAAATTCAGTGTATTCCACAAAGAAATTTGACTTTAGCTGAAAGAGGTTAACTTCGAACTGCTGTACAGCTACATCGCGCCCAAAACAAGAATCAACGAGGAATCTACGGTGCACGAACCCTGAGAGCCCTGAGTCAACTAAGAGACCCTGAGATTTCCCTGTTTCCCTTTTCAAGCCATCCGGTGAAGAAATAAACTGTTTTCCATGTTTCTCATTTTCTGATTTTCTTTGGACTTTTGAATCATCTACATCTGAGCATAGCCGGAATGGACTATGAACTTTACTCACGAACTGTAAATATCATCTTGGATTGGATGAACAGTAGAACAGCCAATGAAAATTGTTTAGAAGGGGTGGATTGTGCCCGGTTGACGGTGTCCCCTTAAGAAAGGGAATATGGTGGACGGAAGTTGGTAAACGGAAGGAAGAGTCTAAACTAACTTTCATTGGTCAAGTGGGAGGAAGCACCATCTGAACTGAGACTGAAATGGGCATTTCCAGCACTTCTCGGTCACTCTTGCTTCCGCATCTCCTTCGGTGCAGCAGCTTTCTGCCTGTGCTGGGTTTTCTGCCAAGGCTCCGGCCTTGAAAAACTGATAAGGCCTGTATTAACTGCTCCCAATTAACACAAACTGCTTTTAACTTCTTTCTTTCTTCTTTCTCCCTCTTTTCTGAACTATTCTGGGGAAAGCGGGGGAGAGAGGGGAGAGCGGAGGTGGGAATCCCCTCTGCCGAGGGGGGTTACTCTCATTTCTGTGTTACTCTGTTGTATATCTTTGTATATATTGTAGATATTGTATATTTGTAAATATCCCCCTGCAAACCCTACACTGCTTTGTAAATATAGCTCCACTGCTTTGCTAATTCAGCTGGTGAGGTTTTTTTTCCCTTCCCTTCAATTTTTCTTTCCCTTTTACCTTACAGGGGGGAGGGAAGAGGCTTACTTAGCCTTACCTTCAACCCACCACATCTGCCTTACCCCTTCCAACCCACCACATCTGCCCCTTTTTAGGAGAGCTTCAGCTGGTCCCATCATCCTGCCCAGGCTATTTATACCCTGCCTGCTTAAACTTCCTCTCATACTTCTAATGGCCTCTTGCTTTGGAAAGGGGAAATGTAGAGAACTAGTTCCATGTTGGTCTTGTCGAGATCTCATAGGTGGCTTATTTCAGTATATTAGTATATTATTATTCAGTATATTATTATAGTATTCTGGGGGTGAGTTAAATTGCATATGTACTCTACAGGCATCCTCAGTGACTGTGGCTTCCTCTGTGGTATGTCAGAAGTACAAACATCATCCCACAGGCATTATCTGGTTTTAAGGAGAGTAGAACTAGGTTCTTTGACAGTAGAAAATGAAAATGAACAGAGTAACTAAAGGTAGTGGAATTTTTTCACATCAGTAACACCATTAGGGCTGTTCAGGTAAGTGCTGACTATAAGATCATATTCTATGTTTGTAGCTTATAATGCTGTGAAGAAGTGGATGCAGCTGAAGCTGTCTGAATCCTCCCGGCAGCTCAGTAAGTCACCTGGGGGGGGGAATAAATAAATCGGAACAATGGTTTTGGTTAGATACTAATTCTGAAACTTACTATGATTGCAATGCCTCTGTGGTTTTTAGGTTCAGGAGAAATCACTAGTGATGTTTGTTCTATATGTGTCTGTATGAATGGCTGAGAGTGAAGGGAATCTGGGATGGGTTTTCATGTGCTCTTATATTTGAGTAGTTAAAAATTGATTTGCTCTTCAGCTGAGGTGGTGTATGGCTACTGAACCTTCCTGCTGTGTTCCAGTAGAAAGTAGGCATGGTCAGCGAGTTACTTTCTGCAGAGCTATTAAATGTCTGCTTCTGTGCTGTGCTGGAGGAGGCAATTTTCAGGATGCTGGAAGAGTAACATTTGAAACTGTCAAAATATGATTGCAGAAGTTGTAGTGAAGGATGCTTATCATCAGGATTGTGCCCCAAACATTTGGGTAGGATATATTTCTGTATGTGTTAACCCTCCTTTGTCCCCCCCCCCTTTCTGGAGGCAGCAGGGGGAATCCTGGCGCCACTGAGTCCAGGTAAACAGCCTACCTGGGCGTGGTCTCACCCCTGCAGTACTAGAGGCAGGCTATATGTTTGCTTCCCCAAGTATAGCATATACTCAGGGCCATATTTGGTAGCTAGTAGTTCATTGGTTAATGTTTGGGTTGGCAACAGGTGCTTATTGGGCCAGTATTCACTGGGGCAAATGGTAAATAGGGGTCGTTTGGCAAATGAGCCCCCCCACCTCGGTGTTGGAGCCTGTGTGTGCGTGCGTGCCAGCCAGTGCTCTGGGAGGCCTCGTGGTCCTTTTGCCACTGTTACCCAGCTGTGTGCAGTGCCGTGGACAGCACTCCGTGGGATCAACCGCTGCGTGATCCATCGTAGGGGAAAACCTGGTAGACCGTGTGAACCAGCGTTGCTGACCTGCCACTGCCCCCCCTCCGGGCGAGGAATTTTTGTATCCTGGGAGAGAACAGCAGAGCCACGCGGTGCGGCCACGCGGCCGGCGCCATTTCCTGCCTCCTTATTACGGCACATCCGTGCCACGTTGTCTGGATTATAAACATTGTTGAAGAAAGACTCCCGACTTCCTCAGCGTCTGAGTAAGCCAAGCCCTCCTTTGTAGAGCTTCGTTTAGGATAGCATTTATATTGCTCCGGGTGGAGGGTTGCCGGTCACTGACCAACCCCTCCCCCGCCACTCTCTGACTCAGTTTAGATTCTAAGTTCTGTGAATCATTTTGGTTTAAATGCCCATACATAACATTCTGTAAAGATAGTTCCACTAACCGAATATTGATACCTGTGAGGGCGATTGTAAATACCCCGTTACAGAGTTTGTATATATATAAATAAACTTATATTTTCGTTGATGGATCTGCCGCGCATTTCTGAGGGCATATCACGACAGAAGTATATCTGGCAATGTTCTGAGACTGGCTTCCAATTTGAAAGCTGTACTCTGACTTCAATCAGTAGATAAAATTGTAATTGCAGTGGATGTAATGGGGGACCATGTGGCTCAGGTGGTAGCACGTCAGCCCTTTAATGGGAAGGGTCATTGGCAGGAGTGTTCACACTGGGCAGCAGGGTCCTCCCTCCAAAATTAACAAGGACATCAAAACACTTGAACGTGTCCAGAGAAGGGCAACAAGGCTGGTGAGAGGCCTTGAACACAAGCCCTATGAGGAGAGGCTGAGGGAGCTGGGATTGTTTATCCTGGAGAAGAGGAGGCTCAGGGGTGACCTCAGTGCCCTCTACAACTATCTGAAAGGTGGTTGTAGCCAGGAAGGGGTGGTCTCTTCTCCCAGGCAGCCAGCACCAGAACAAGGGGACACAGTCTCAAGCTGCACCAGGGGAGGTTTAGAGTCGAGGTGAGGAGAAAGTTCTTCACCGAGCGAGTCATTAGTCATTGGAACGGCTGCCCGGGGAGGTGGTTGAGTCACTGTCCCTCGAGGCGTTCAAGAAGGGATTGGACGTGGCACTTGGTGCCATGGTCTAGTCATGGGGTCTGTGTTGATAGGTTGGACTCGATGATCCTCGAGGTCATTTCCAACCTTAGTGATACTGTGATACTGTGAAATAACTACAGTAAGTTACATATTTAATGGAGAAGCTTGTCAAATCAGTGCTGGATCAGTGCTGGGCCCCATCCTCTTTAACATCTTTATTGATGATCTGGATGAGGGCATTGAGTCCATCATCAGTAAATTTGCGAGACGACACCAAGCTGGGGGCAGGAGTTGATCTGCTGGAGGATAGAGAGGCTCTGCAGAGAGACCTCGACAGGCTGGACAGATGGGCAGAGTCCAACGGCATGAGATTTAACACATCCAAGTGCCAGGTTCTGCACATTGGCCACAACAACCCCATGCAGTGCTACAGGCTAGGGTCCGAGTGGCTGGAGAGCGGACAGGCAGAGAGGGACCTGGGGGTGCTGGTTGATGGCAGGCTGAACATGAGCCTGCATTGTGCCCAGGCGGCCAGGAGGGCCAATGGCATCTTGGCCTGCATTAAGAACAGTGTGGCCAGCAGGAGCAGGGAGGTCATTCTGCTCCTGTACACTGCACTGGTTAGGTCGCACCTTGAGTACTGTGTCCAGTTCTGGGCCCCTCAGTTTAGGAAGGATGTTGACTTGCTGGAACGAGTCCAGAGAAGGGCAACAAAGTTGGTGAGGGCTTGGAACACAAGCCCCTATGAGGGAGAGGCTGAGGGAGCTGGGGTTGCTTAGCCTGGAGAAGAGGAGACTCAGGGTGACCTTATTGCTCTCTACAACTACCTGAAGGGGGTTGTAGACAGGCAGAGGTTGATCTCTTCTCCCAAGCAGCCAGCACCAGAACAAGAGGACACAGTCTAGGCTGCACCAGGGGAGGTTCAGGCTGGAGGTCAGGAGGAAGTTTTACACAGAGAGAGTGATTGCCCACTGGAATGGGCTGCCCGGGGAGGTGGTGGAATCGCCATCACTGGAGGTGTTCAGGAGGAGACTTGACAGGGTGCTTGGTTGCATGGTTTAGTTGATTAGGTGGTGTTGGATGATAGGTTGGACGCGATGATCTTGAAGGTCTCTTCCAACCTGGTCTATTCTATTCTATTCTACTCTACTCTACTCTACTCTACTCTACTCTACTCTACTCTGTTCTATTCTATATCTCTTGGAGATGGTAATTTGCATGACCTCAGCTATTGAAAAACCTAAGTGTGTTCTGTAGCCTAGTTAAAAATAAAACTTATAAAGAATTTTTTGTTAAGAAAAGTTCTATTTTTATTCATGTAGCCATTACCTAATCATCCCCCGGGAACAAAACTAATTCATTTTCCCAGTACAACAAAAAACTGAAAACTCATCAGAAGCAGCAAAATCTGAAACTGAAAGTAAATCAAAAGGTAAAGCTGATGGAAATTTGCATCTATTACTTTGTAGAGCTCTCTGGAGAAGTACTTGATTGTCAAATTGTTTGATGTTAAAATCTTAAACTTTTGCATATTCTGGGATTTTGGGCAATATTTGTGGAGTTGTACAAATGTATTGCAGCAGTCCCTTTGCATTCATTTGCTATGTTGTCATAGATTACTAGATTCATAGAATGGTTTGGGTTGGAAGGGATCTTAAAGGTTCCAACCCAGGCCCCTGCACTGGGCAGAGACACCTCCACTAGATCAGGCTACTCAAGGCCTCATCCAGCCTGGCATTGAACACCTTCAGGGAGGGGACATCCACAACGTCCCTGGGCAACTTGTTCCAGTGTCTCAGCACCCTTACTGTGTAGAATTTTTTTTCTAATACACATTCCGTTTGTCTTATTTTTTGCCTACATTTTGCTGTTCAGATGGGATGCTGGAAATCACAGAAGCATAGAATTGTTTGGGTTGGAAAGCACCTTAAAGATCATCTATTTCAAACCATCCTGCCATGGGCAGGGACACCTCCTACTAGATTAGGTTGCTCAGAGCCTCAGCCAACCTGGCTTTGAACACTCACAGGTTGCAGCCTCCACAGCTTCTCTGGGCAAAGTATTGTAGTGACTTACTGCCCTCATGGGGAAGAATTTCTTCTTAATGTCTAACCTCAGTCTAGCTTCTTGTAGTTTGAAGATATTACTCCTCATGAGGTTGGTATTGGCTCACCTCTCAAGCCTGTCCAGGTCCCTCTGGATGGCACCCCGCCCTCTCCAGCACGTCAACCACACCACAAAACTTGGTCTTGTCAGCAAGCTTGCTGGGGATGCCTTGATCCCACTGTCCTCGTTGCCAACAAAGATGTTAAACAGCGCCAGTCCCAGTACTGACCCCTGAGAAGCACTTAAATCTATTGCTATGGAACAGTCTCTGACTCAATTTCTGTCTCTAAATTATGGAAGTTACTCTTTAGGCCCAGGATTTATTGTGGAGTTGCTAGCATGCTGTTGGAACTCTGTGAAGTTTCTTGTGTCAGAAGGTTGGTGCCCATGTTTTGTTGAAGTTTGTTCCCTAAATAATCAAGTTCCATTGCAGTCCTTGTGACCGTTTGACTTTTTAAATTTTTTATTATCTCTTAATTTATTTATGACTTCATTTGACTGTCAAATTGCATAGTTTTATCTAGATAGATGCTTTTAGACCAACCCAAGACATTTTGCATGAATGCTAGCCCTGTATAAAGAATTAACTTCAGTTCTGTGATGTGAAGACAGCTCATTTTGCTCAGTTCCAGAGCAGGATTTTTTTGACTTGTGTATTGTAATTTTTAAGTCTATTTTTGTTTTCTGTGGAAATACCTTATTTTGGTATAAGGAGGTTGTTTTATATAGAATTTGCAGAAATAAGAAAGCTGCCTCAAACAATTGACTTTTTGCCTGTGTTCAGGAGTTGTGTGACCCTAGCCCAGCAGCACACTCGAAATGGAACATTGTTAGGCAGAGCCCTAGTCTAGCTCTATCTCCAGCAGTCTATAGAGCACTCCTGCCATTTGAGCTGTATTTGGGCTTTGTTGAATTGGATAGCTATAAATAGCATTTCCATGTTTGCATAAAAATCATGGTATGGTTCAGTGCTGGACTCAGTGAAGTTAGATAATGGTTGGACTCAGTGATCTTAAAGGTCTTTTCCAATGGAAATGATTCTGCAATTCTGTGTTAATAAACAGCTGATTACTGTCAAGAAGTATCTGCTGGAATGGCTTTACATTGCAAAGCATACATGAAAAGTTTGTGTACAACAGATATCATGGAAATTGGGGATTACTTGCAACTTTGAAATAATTACTTGTGATGGGTGGAAGGGTAAAGCCAAGAAGCCTCCTCCCTTCCCCCTTGTAAGGTAAAAGGGAAAAGAAAAATTTGAAGGAAAGGGAAAAAAAACTCACCAGCTGAATTAGCAAAGCAGTGGAGCTATATTTACAAAGCAGTGTAGGGTTTGCAGGGGAATATTTACAAATCTACAATATCTACAATATATACAAAGATATACAACAGAGTAACACAGAAATGAGAGTAACCCCCCTCGGCCGAGGGGTTTCCACCTCCGCTCTCTCCCTCTCTTTCCCCCTTTCCCCAGAATAGTTCGGAAAAGAAGGAGAAAGAAGAAAGAAAGAAGTTAAAAGCAGTTTGTGTTAATTGGAAGCAGTTAATACAGGCTTAGCTTTTCTTATCTTCAAGGCCGAAGTCTTGGCAGAAAGCCCAGAACAGAGATAGTTGCTGCCCAAAGGAAAGGCGGAAGCAAGACTGACCGAGAAGTGCTGGAAATGCTCATTTCACTCCCAGTTCAGAAGGTGCTTCCTCCCACTTGACCAATGAAAATTAGTTTAGACTATTCCTTCCGTTTACCAACTTCCGTCCACCATATTCCCTTTCTTAAGGGGGCAACGTCAACCGGCCCACATTACTGAACTTCAAAATTGGGATAGTCTTAGGATCTTGCTTTTAAACCATTCCAGTGCTGTTGCTGGAAGAACCATCAAGACGGTGTGCAGCCCTAAGTATTGTGAAATGTGACTTGTATGACATTTTGCATAAAAATTAACCCAAGTCTGCCACTCTTTTCTGAAGCCTGTAGCATTGTGATCCAGGTGCAGGACCTGGCACTTGGTCTTGTTGAATCTCATATGGTTAGCCGCAGGCCCTTGATCCAGCACATCCAGATCCCTCTGTAGAGCCTTCCTCTATCTTTCTAGCACAGTGCTCCCTCCCAGCTTAGTGTCACCTGCCAACTTACCGAGGGTGCACTCAATAGAGCCTGTCCAGATCACTGCAAAGAACTGTCCCAAATACTGAGCCCTGGGAGACACCACTTGTGACTGGATAGACAATAGTATACTGTACCTACAGATACCATTTAAGAACACCTTACAACCTTTGGAAGAAAACTTGATTTTCTTCCTTAGTGTTTTCATTTTAATATAGACTATATTATAGTTTATATATATTATCCTCAGTTTTGAGAGAGCAAAATTAAACTAAACTGTTCCATCTGTTAGCAAATAAAGAGATCTCTAAAATGTTTAGACTACTGTGACTTATTTTGGTGGTGCTCTGCTATTTCTGGGAATCTTGTTTTGGAGTCATGTATGAGTATGTAAAAATATTTTGGTGTAAAAAAAAATAAATTAGTTTGACCTGTTTTTCCCCCCACTTTGTTAGAATACAACATCTGTGATTCCTGCTCCTCTTGTTGTTAGTCCTGAGTCTTTTGGGAAAGATTTAAACTACCTCTTATTAAAAAATACTTACTGAAGTTCAGATTTACTAGTTTGTAACTACCATTCTAGACTTAAGTACTGGAAAGGTAAACTGGAATATGTCTTTATGTTAACTACTATCAGAATGTCAGGCTGACCAAGTAAGATGCTGAGGTGGCAAATTGTGGCTGAGTTAATAAAGAATGTCACCCTGAAACACGTTCATGTAATTAATTAATTAATTAGGATTGCAAATTTTAAACAGATCAATTTTGAGAAAATACATTTACTTTCAGTAAAAAGCTCAAAGACTTTTTTTCCCTGAAGTAGCTCAAAAATGAAAATACAATGCTATGGGGGAGAGTTAGCTGGACTGTTGCGATTTTAACTGAGTAGTTTTCTTCTGAAATCAGAGCACTTGAATTAAGTTACATTTGTGGAAAAAAATGTTTTGGAGCTTAATCTGATGTCACAAAGATGTATCTCCATTCTCTGTAAATTAAGGGTTATCAAACACTGGAATAGGCTCCCCAGGAGGTGGTTGAATCCTTATTGCTGGAGGTGTTTAAAGATGCAGATGTGGTGCTTAAGGGACAGGGTTTAGCAGCAGACTTGGACAACTTAATGGTTGGATTTGGTGATCTTAAGGGTCTTCTCTAACTGAAATGATTCTATATATAATCTTATTTTTTCTTATGCAGATGTTCAGTCATTCACATAAAGCAGTCTCAGATGAGTGGACTAGAAGGAAGTGTGAATATAGTGTTAATTTCAGAACTCTCAGACAGCATAAGTGAGCTGGTATGTCTTCTGCTATCCTTAGTATGCAAATGTAGTTAATTGTGCTTCTTTATTTCAGCCAAGGAATACTGCAGGACAATATTTTCCTATGAAGGTTCAAATGATGAACTCAGCTTTAAAGAAGGCGAAATCATTCAAATAATCAGTAAGGTAAGACAGTGGTTCTGTTTTAACTGTTCATATAGCCTTTGTGATTTTGTATGGGTAGATAATGTGTAAAATAGGAAATCAGGGAAGTCTGTTGGGGTGGATATTCCTGTAGACTGATGTCTCATGTGAAAGTCAACTCTTTGCTTCTGTACTTGGTGGAGATAAAGTTGTATTTAAAGGTTGTTCCAGAATGGGAAGTTGTCTTAGATTCCTCAAAGGCCAGTGTAGATCCAGTACCAAATAAACTTTTTGGTGAGAAATTGGAAAACCTTTGCAAATAGCTCCTTTACCTTCACAACTTGTACTTTTCCTCTAGTGATTCATCATGCTGACCCAGAGGTGTTAGTTGGAAAGTATTATTGTGTCAAAAGGCAAAAATTAAGATGTGTATGTATTGATTTTGATCTAGGCATTATAGAAAAAAAATGGAGCAGATGTTTTTAGTAGGACAGTGAAGTCCCAGGTGTTAGGGATACTTGGTATTTCAGAATAACCATATACAGAAGTCAACTGTCTGGCTATTTAGAGAAACACATTTACTTGAATGCTTTTACTTGTGCTGAATCTTAAGCTCACCTTTTGAAACGTCATGTTGTTGCAGAGGTGTTTTTAAACAGGGGATGAACCTACCCATACTTAGGTTCCCTGCAGTACTCTGCAGTCTGTTTTTAGATTGTGCTGCTATATTAAGGAAGAAAAACTTGCCTACAAAACGTGGAAAGTTTCTTTTTCTGTTTTCACTCTTTACATAGTTACAGAAGAAAAGCAACTACTTTTGGTTTGTTGGTTTTTGGTTTTCCTTTAGGAGGATTTTAAGTTTATGGAAAAAGTTGGTCACTTTTCTTAATGAGAAAATTGTATTATCTGTATGAATGACTGTAGTTACAGTGCTAATGAGTACTTATGGGAAGGCACTTGGCCCTTCTTTGCTGAATCTCTTGCCTTTACGTCCTTTAAAACCAATTTATTCAAAGCATGGACTGGTCCAGACTAGATAGAAGAGTTATCCAGAGCTCTGCAAAACATTCTCTAGTCTGAGAGTATTATGTACTTTTCACACGCCTGCTTCAGGCCAGGCTTTAGATCTTGCTTTTAGCAGTGTAAGTTTTGTGTAAAACCTGCCCCCTTGGCTGTTTATTCTCTGTTTCTTCTGCATATGATTGTTTTCCATGGAGTTGTCTCTGACCTTTGTATGCCTCACCACTGGTTGAATGAAGTTTAGCAATAGATGCCTTATTCCATTCATGACTGCACACTGTTCAGAAATTGAACTCTGTAGTATTTAATTTCAAGAATAACAGAGGAGAAACGGGGAAAGCAAGCTCACAAACAAACAAAAGCTTCAGCAAACTCTACTTTCACCACTAATCACTTACTGAGATGTTTTTGCCTGCTGATTTCTCCTTTAGTGTGGGGTGGATGTGGTTTGTTAGCTTTTTAAGTATTTTCTATTTTATTTCCCTCCTCCTCTTTACCTGTTCAGTGTGTTAGCTGAACTGAGTGCTGAATGTTTTTTGTTGAACTTTGGGATGAACTACTTGGTGCTACTAACAGTGGCACCTATAAGCAATAATCCACTGGGACTTGTGTGCAGGAGTGACATCCGCAGTATTTTAGGCACGGAGGAAAACTGTTGTTTATGCTGCTGAAATGTTCAAATAATGTCATGTTTTCTGTTATGGACAAACTAAGACCTTGATCCAGTAACACCCTGTAATGGATTTCTATGCTATTGGATTAATTCTACGTTATTTTTTTCTTATGTCTTAATAGATTTTTTTTCCCTAAGTAGGTGTCGTGGATATGCCCTCAGAAATGCGTGCAGATCCATCAATGAAATTATAAGTTTATTTATATATGTACAAACTCTGTAACGGGGTATTTACAATCGCCCTTCAGGTATC
>WWNC01000397.1:0-14759 GCA_011125475.1 Melanerpes aurifrons
TCAGCAGAGGAAAGAGGTAGGGAAGAATTCTAATGATCATTTTGACTGTCTCCAGAAGTCAGATCAGATGTCAAATGCAATTTGGTGCTAGGCTTTTCCTTTTAGGAAGAATGTTTTCCTTCTATTCGAATTGTCTCAGAAGTGCTGAATGCAGCTGTAGATGCATGTATCTCAGCAGAGGAAAGTGTTAGGGCAGAATTAAAACACTCATTTGGACTGTCTCCAGAAGTTAGATCAGAGGGCAAATGCAATTTGGTGCTAGGCCCTTCCTTTAGGTTTTACCCGGTACAATGTTTTCATTAGTTTCGAATTGTCTCAGAAATCAAGCATTTGCAGCTGTAGATGAAAGCATGTATCTCAGCAGAGGAAGGAGGTTAGGAAGAATTCTAAGGATCATTTGACTTCTCCAGAAGTTAGACCAGATGGCAAATACAATTTTGTGCAAGGCCTTTCCCTTTAGATTTTACCCCAAGAATGTTTTCATTTGTTTCAATCACTCTCAAATCAAGCGTTTTACAGTAGTGTAGACCACCCTGTATCTCAGAAGAGGAAAGAGGCAGGGCAGAATTGAAATACTCATTTGACTGCCTCCAGATGTTAGATCAGATGGCAAATGCAATTTGGTGCTAGGCTTTTCCCTTTAGGTTTTACCCCAAGAATGTTTTCATTAGTTTCAATGTCTCAGAAGTGCTGTATGCAGCTGTAGATGAAAGCTGTATCTCAGCAGAGGGAAATTGTTAGGGCAGAATTCAAATACTCATTTTGACTGTCTCCAGATGTTAGGTCAGATGGCAAATGCAATTTGGTGCTAGGCTTTTCCCATTAGGTTTTACCCCAAGAATGTTTTGCTTCTATTCGAATTGTCTCAGAAGTGCTGTATGCAGCTGTAGATGAAAGCATGTATGTCAGCAGAGGAAACTGTTAGGGCTGAATTCAAATATTCATTTTGACTGCCTCCAGAAGTTAGATCAGAAGGCAAATGCAATTTGGTGCCAGGCTTTTCCCTTTAGGTTTTACCTCAGCAATGTTTTGCTTCTATTCGAATTGTCTCAGAAGTGCTGTATGCAGCTGTAGATGAAAGCATGTATCTCAGCAGAGGAAAGAGTTAGGGAAGAACTCAAAGGATCATTTTGACTGTCTCCAGAAGTTAGATGAAATGGCAAATGCAATTTGGTGCTAGGCTTTTCCTTTAAGTTTTACCCCAAGAATGTTTTCCTTCTATTCGAATTGTCTCAGAAGTGCTGTATGCAGCTGTAGATTAAAGCATGTATCTCAGCAGAGGAAAGTGTTAGGAAGAATTCAAATACTCATTTTGACTGCCTCCAGAAGTTTGATCAGATGGCAAATGCAATTTGGTGCTAGGCTTTTCCCTTTAGGTTTTACCCCAAGAATGTTTTGCTTCTATTCGAATTGTCTCAGAAGTGCTGTATGCAGCTGTATGTAGATTAAAGCAAGTATCTCAGCAGAGGAAAGTGTTAGGGAAGAATTCAAATACTCATTTTGACTGCCTCCAGAAGTTTGATCAGATGGCAAATGCCATTTGGTGCTAGGCTTTTCCCTTTAGGTTTTACCCCAACAATGTTTTGCTTCTATTCGAATTGTCTCAGAAGTGCTGTATGCAGCTGTAGATGAAAGCATGTAGCTCAGCAGAGGAAAGAGGTAGGGAAGAATTCAAAGGATCATTTTGACTGTCTCCAGAAGTTAGATCAGATGGCAAATGCAATTTGGTGCTAGGATTTTCCCTTTAGGTTTTACCCCAAGAATGTTTTCCTTCTATTCGAATTGTCTCAGAAGTGCTGTATGCAGCTGTAGATGAAAGCATGTATCTCAGCAGAGGAAACTGTTAAGGAAGAATTCAAATATTCATTTTGACTGCATCCAGAAGTTAGATCAGAGGGCAAATGCAATTTGGTGCTAGGATTTTCCCTTTAGGTTTTACCCCAAGAATGTTTTCATTCTTTCGAATTGTCTCGAAATCAAGCATTTTACAACAGTGTAAAGCATGTATCTCAGCAGAGGAAACTGTTAAGGAAGAATTCAAGGATCATTTTGACTGTCTCCAGAAGTTAGATCAGATGGCAAATGCAATTTGGTGCTAGGCTTTCCCTTTAGGTTTTACCCCAACAATGTTTTCTTTAGTTTCGATTGTCTCAGAAATGCATTTTGCAGCTGTAGATGAAAGCCCTGTATCTCAGCAGAGGAAAGAGGCAGGAAGAATTCTAAGGATCATTTTGACTGTCTCCAGAAGTTAGATCAGATGGCAAATGCTATTTGGTGCTAGGTTTTTTTCCCTTTAGGTTTTACCCCAAGAATGTTTTGCTTCTATTCGAATTGTCTCAGAAGAGCTGCTGTATGCAGCTGTAGATGAAAGCATGTATCTCTGCAGAGGAAAGAGGCAGGGCAGAATTCAAGGACTCATTTTGACTGCCTCCAGAAGTTAGATCAGAGGGCAAATGCAATTTGGTCCTAGGCCTTTTCCTTTAGGTTTTACCCCTACAATGTTTTCATTAGTTTCGATTGTCTCAGAAATCAAGCATTTTACAGCAGTGTGTTAAAGCATGTATCTCAGCAGAGGAAAGAGGCAGGGTAGAATTCTAAGGATCATTTTGACTGTCTCCAGAAGTTAGATCAGAAGGCAAATGCAATTTGGTGCTAGGCTTTTCCCTTTAGGTTTTACCCTAAGAATGTTTTCCTTCTATTCGAATTAAATCAAGTGCTGTATGCAGCTGTAGATGAAAGCATGTAGCTCAGCAGAGGAAAGAGGCAGGGAAGAATTCTAAGGATCATTTTGACTGTCTCCAGAAGTTAGATCAGATGGCAAATGCATTTTGGTGCTAGGCTTTTCCCTTTAGGTTTTACCCCAACAATGTTTTCATTAGTTTCGATCACTCTCGAAATCAACCATTTTACAGCACTGTGGATGAAAGCCTGTATCTCAGGCAGAGGAAAGAGGTAGGGCAGAATTCAAATACTCATTTTGACTGCCTCCAGAAGTTAGATCAGATGGCAAATGCAATTTGGTGCCAGGCTTTCCCTTTAGGTTTTACCCCAACAATGTTTTCTTTAGTTTGAATTGTCTCAAATGCATTTGCAGCAGTGTGAGCATGTATCTCAGCAGAGGAAAGAGGTAGGGCAGAATTCAAGGATCATTTTGACTGCCTCCAGAAGTTAGATCAGATGGCAAATGCAATTTGGTGCCAGGCTTTTCCTTTAGGTTTTACCCAAGAATGTTTTGCTTCTATTCGAATTGTCTCAGGAGTGCTGTATGCAGCTGTAGATTAAAGCATGTATCTCAGCAGAGGAAAGTGTTAGGGAAGAATTCAAATATCATTTTGACTGTCTCCAGAAGTTAGATCAGATGGCAAATGTAATTTGGTGCTAGGCTTTTCCCTTTAGGTTTTTATCTCAGCAGAGGAAAGTGTTAGGGCAGAATTCAAATATTCATTTTGACTGTCTCCAGAAGTTAGATCAGATGGCAAATGTAATTTGGTGCCAGGCCTTCCCTAGGTTTTACCTGTACAATGTTTTCATTAGTTTCGATCATTCTCGAAATCAAGCATTTTACAGCAGTGTGGACTGCCCTGTATCTCAGCAGAGGAAAGAGGCAGGGAAGAATTCTAAGGATCATTTTGACTCTCTGCAGAAGTTAGGTCATATGGCAAATACAATTTTGTGCAAGGCCTTTCCCTTTAGGTTTTACCCTACAATGTTTTCATTAGTTTCGATCACTCTTGAAATCAAGCATTTATAGCAGTGTGGACCACCCTGTATCTCAGCAGAGGAAATAGGTAGGGCAGAATTCAAATACTCATTTTAACTGTCTCCAGAAGTTAGATCAGATCGCAAATGCAATTTGGTGCTAGGATTTTCCTTTGGTTTTACCCCAAGAATGTTTTCCTTCTATTCGAATTGTCTCAGAAGTGCTGTATGCAGCTGTAGATGAAAGCATGTAGCTCAGCAGAGGAAAGAGGTAGGGAAGAATTCAAATACTCATTTTGACTGTCTCCAGAAGTTAGATCAGATGGCAAATGCAATTTGGTGCTAGGATTTTCCCTTTAGGTTTTACCCCAAGTATGTTTTCCTTCTATTCGAATTGTCTCAGGAGTGCTGTATGCAGCTGTTGATGAAAGCATGTATCTCAGCAGAGGAAAGAGGTAGGGAAGAATTCTAAGGATCATTTGACTGTCTCCAGAAGTTAGATCAGATGGCAAATGTAATTTGGTGCTAGGCCTTTCCCTTTTAGGTTTTACCCTACAATGTTTTCATTAGTTTCGATCATTCTCGAAATCAAGCATTTATAGCAGTGTGGACCACCCTGTATCTCAGCAGAGGAAAGAGGTAGGGCAGAATTCAAATACTCATTTTGACTGCCTCCAGAAGTTAGATCAGATGGCAAATGCAATGTGGTGCTAGGCTTTTCCCTTTAGGTTTTACCCCAAGAATGTTTTCCTTCTATTCAAATTGTCTCAGAAGTGCTGTATGCAGCTGTAGATGAAAGCATGTAGCTCAGCAGAGGAAAGAGGTAGGGAAGAATTCAAATACTCATTTTGACTGCCTCCAGAAGTTAGATCAGATGGCAAATGCAATTTGGTGCTAGGATTTTCCCTTTAGGTTTTACCCCAAGAATGTTTTCCTTCTATTCAAGTTGTCTCAGAACTGATGTATGCAGCTGTAGATGAAAGGATGTATCTCAGCAGAGGAAACTGTTAGGGCTGAATTCAAATACTCATTTTGACTGTCTCCAGAAGTTAGATCAGATGGCAAATGCAATTTGGTGCTAGGCTTTTCCTTTAGGTTTTACCCCAAGAATGTTTTGCTTCTATTCGAATTGTCTCAGAAGTGCTGTATGCAGCTGCAGATGAAAGCAAGTATCTCAGCA
The DNA here is from genome assembly GCA_011125475.1 of Melanerpes aurifrons. Lineage (NCBI taxonomy): Eukaryota > Metazoa > Chordata > Aves > Piciformes > Picidae > Melanerpes > Melanerpes aurifrons. Next base: position 4,880 of record WWNC01000397.1, read on the forward strand.
GAGGAGTGTGTTAGGGCTGAATTCAAATACTCATTTTGACTGTCTCCAGAAGTTAGATCAGATGGCAAATGCAATTTGGTGCTAGGCTTTTCCCTTTAGGTTTTACCCCAACAATGTTTTCATTAGTTTTGATCACTCTCGAAATCAACCATTTTACAGCAGTGTGGACCACCCTGTATCTCAGCAGAGGAAAGAGGTAGGGCAGAATTCAAATACTCATTTTGAACGCCGCCAGAAGTTTGATCAGATGGCAAATGCAATTTGGTGCTAGGCTTTTCCTTTAGGTTTTACCCCAAGAATGTTTTGCTTCTATTCGAATTGTCTCGAAGTGCTGTATGCAGCTGTAGATGAAAGCATGTAGCTCAGCAGAGGAACGAGGTATGGAAGAATTCTAAGGATCATTTTGACTGCCTCCAGAAGTTAGATCAGAGGGCAAATGCAATTTGGTGCTAGGCCGTTTCCTTTAGGTTTTACCTGTACAATTCTAAGGATCATTTTGATGTTTTCATTAGTTTCGATCTCTCGAAATCAAGCATTTTACAGCAGTGTGGACCGACCTGTATCTCAGTAGAGGAAAGAGGCAGGGAAGAATTCTAAGGATCATTTTGACTGTCTCCAGAAGTTAGATCAAATGGCAAATGCAATTTGGTGCTAGGCTTTTCCCTTTAGGTTTTACCCCAACAATGTTTTGCTTCTATTCGAATTGTCTCAGAGGTGCTGTATGCAGCTGTAGATTAAAGCAACTATCTCAGCAGAGGAAAGAGGTAGGGAAGAATTCTAAGGATCATTTTGACTGTCTCCAGAAGTTAGATCAAATGGCAAATGCAATTTGGTGCTAGGCTTTTCCCTTTAGGTTTTACCCCAACAATGTTTTGCTTCTATTCGAATTGTCTCAGAAGTGCTGTATGCAGCTGTAGATTAAAGCAAGTATCTCAGCAGAGGAAAGTGTTAGGGCAGAATTCAAATATTCATTTTGACTGTCTCCAGAAGCTAGATCAGATGGCAAATGTAATTTGGTGCTAGGCCTTTCCCTTTAGGTTTTACCCCTACAGTGTTTTCATTAGTTTCGATCATTCTCGAAATCAAGCATTTATAGCAGTGTGGACCACCCTGTATCTCAGCAGAGGAAAGAGGTAGGGCAGAATTCAAATACTCATTTTGACTGCCTCCAGAAGTTAGATCAGATGGCAAATGCAATTTGGTGCTAGGCTTTTCCCTTTAGGTTTTACCCCAAGAATGTTTTCCTTCTATTCGAATTGTCTGATAAGTGATGTATGCAGCTGTAGATGAAAGGATGTATCTCAGCAGAGGAAACTGTTAGGGCTGAATTCAAATACTCATTTTGACTGTCTCCAGAAGTTAGATCAGATGGCAAATGCAATTTGGTGCTAGGCTTTTCCCTTTAGGTTTTACCCCAAGAATGTTTTGCTTCTATTCGAATTGTCTCAGAAGTGCTGTATGCAGCTGTAGATGAAAGCATGTATCTCAGCAGAGGAAATTGTTAGGGCTGAATTCAAATACTCATTTTGACTGTCTCCAGAAGTTAGATCAGATGGCAAATGCAATTTGGTGCTAGGCTTTTCCCTTTAGGTTTTACCCCAAGAATGTTTTGCTTCTATTCGAATTGTCTCAGAAGTGCTGTATGCAGCTGTAGATGAAAGCATGTATCTCAGCAGAGGAAATTGTTAGGGCTGAATTCAAATACTCATTTTGACTGCCTCCAGAAGTTAGATCAGAAGGCAAATGCAATTTGGTGCCAGGCTTTTCCCTTTAGGTTTTACCTCCCAACAATGTTTTGCTTCTATTCGAATTGTCTCAGGAGTGCTGTATGCAGCTGTAGACGAAAGCATGTATCTCAGCAGAGGAAAGAGGTAGGGAAGAATTCTAAGGATCATTTTGACTGTCTCCAGAAGTTAGATCAAATGGCAAATGCAATTTGGTGCTAGGCTTTTCCTTTAGGTTTTACCTAGAATGTTTTGCTTCTAGTCGAATTGTCTCAGAAGTGCTGTATGCAGCTGTAGATTAAAGCAAGTATCTCAGCAGAGGAAAGTGTTAGGGCAGAATTCAAATATTCATTTTGACTGTCTCCAGAAGTTAGATCAGATGGCAAATGTAATTTGGTGCCAGGCCTTCCCCTCTAGGTTTTACCCGTACAATGTTTTCATTAGTTTCGATCATTCTCGAAATCAAGCATTTTACAGCAGTGTGGACTGCCCTGTATCTCAGCAGAGGAAAGAGGCAGGAAGAATTCTAAGGATCATTTTGACTCTCTGCAGAAGTTAGGTCATATGGCAAATACAATTTTGTGCAAGGCCTTTCCCTTTAGGTTTTACCTACAATGTTTTCATTAGTTTCGATCACTCTTGAAATCAAGCATTTATAGCAGTGTGGACCACCCTGTATCTCAGCAGAGGAAATAGGTAGGGCAGAATTCAAATACTCATTTTAACTGTCTCCAGAAGTTAGATCAGATCGCAAATGCAATTTGGTGCTAGGATTTTCCCTTTTGGTTTTACCCCAAGAATGTTTTCCTTCTATTCGAATTGTCTCAGAAGTGCTGTATGCAGCTGTAGATGAAAGCATGTAGCTCAGCAGAGGAAAGAGGTAGGGAAGAATTCAAATACTCATTTTGACTGTCTCCAGAAGTTAGATCAGATGGCAAATGCAATTTGGTGCTAGGATTTTCCCTTTAGGTTTTACCCCAAGAATGTTTTCCTTCTATTCAAGTTGTCTCAGAACTGATGTATGCAGCTGTAGATGAAAGGATGTATCTCAGCAGAGGAAACTGTTAGGGCTGAATTCAAATACTCATTTTGACTGTCTCCAGAAGTTAGATCAGATGGCAAATTCAATTTGGTGCTCGGCTTTTCCCTTTAGGTTTTACCCCAACAATGTTTTGCTTCTATTCGAATTGTCTCAGAAGTGCTGCATGCAGCTGTAGATGAAAGCATGTAGCTCAGCAGAGGAAAGAGGTAGGGAAGAATTCTAAGGATCATTTAGACTGTCTCCAGAGGTTAGATCAGATGGTGTGGTGGGTGAAAGGGTAAGGCCGAGAAGCCTCTTCCCTTCCCCCTTGTAAGGTAAAAGGGAAAGAAAAAATTGAAGGGAAAGGAAAAAAAAACTCACCAGCTGAATTAGCAAAGCAGTGGAGCTATATTTACAAAGCAGTGAAGGATATGCAGGGGAATATTTACAAATTTACAATATCTACAATATATACAAAGATATACAACAGAGTAACACAGAAATGAGAGTAACCCCCCTCGGCCGAGGGGATTCCCCATCTCCGCTCTCCCCTCTCTTCCCCCCCTTCCCCAGAATAGTTCGGAAAAGAGGGAGAAAGAAGAAAAGAAAGAAGTTAAAAGCAGTTTGTGTTAATAAGAAGGGAGTTAGTACCGGATTCCTATCAAGCCTTCAAGGCCGAAGTCTTGGCAGAAAGCCCAGCAGAGGAAGAGATGCTGCACGGAGAAAAGGCGGAAGCAAGACTGACCGAGAAGTGCTGGAAATGCCCATTTCCACTCCCGTTCAGAAGGTGCTTCCTCCCACCTGACCAATGAAAATTAGTTTAGACTATTCCTTCCATTTACCAACTTCCGTCCACCATATTCCCTTTCTTAAGGGGACACCGTCAACCGGCCACAGTCCACCCCTTCTAAACAATTTTCATTGGCTGTTCATACTGTCCATCCAATCCAAGATGATATTTACAGTTCGTGAATAGAGTTCATAGTCCATTCTGGCTATGCTCAGATGTAGATGATTCAAAAGTCCAAGAAAATCAGAAAATGAGAAAAATGGAAAACAGTTTATTTCTTCACCGACGAAGCAAAGAAAAGGGAAACAGGGAAATCTCAGGGTCTCTTAGTTGACTCAGGGCTCTCAGGGATCTCAGGGTTCGTGCACCGTAGATCCCTCGTTGATTCTTCTTTTGGGCGCGATGTAGCTGTACAGCCGTTCGGAGTTAATCTCTTTCAGCTAAAGTCAAATTTCTTTGTGGAATACACTGAATTTCACCATTCTCCTGCATTACCCAATAAGTGTGACCCGGACCTTCAGCTGAAACCACCCCTCGGACAGGTTTAGCCTCTCCTGAGGGTGAAAATACCCAAACAGTTTTACCTAACAGATTCTTCTCTCTAACAACAGGAACTCTATCACCTTCTACTTTCCGTAGCAAATCTGAATATGCAGGTCCAGCTCGGTTCACTGAACCTCTACTATTTACCAGCCAGGTTGCTTGTGCTAAATGTTTTTCCCAGTTTTTCAAAGATCCACCTCCCATGGCTTTGAGAGTGGTCTTCAACAAACCGTTGTAGCGTTCAATCTTCCCTGAAGCTGGTGCATAGTAGGGAATATGGAATATCCACTCAATACCGTGCTCTTTGGCCCAGTTCTTTACAAGGTTGTTCTTGAAATGAGTTCCGTTGTCTGACTCAATCCTCTCTGGAGTTCCGTGTCTCCACAGGATTTGTCTCTCCAGACCGAGAATGGTGTTGCGTGCAGTTGCATGTGGAACTGGATAAGTTTCAACCATCCAGTGTTTGCCTCTACCATAGTAAGCACGTATTGCTTACCAGAACGAGAACGTGGTAGAGTGATGTAGTCAATCTGCCAAGTTTCACCATACTTGTACTTGGCCCATCTGTTACCATACCACAAGGGCTTAAGTCGTTTTGCCTGCTTAATAGCAGCACAAATGTCACAGTCATGGATGACTTGTGTAATAGCATCCATGGAAATGTCTATGGATCTGTCACGAGCCCATTGGTATGTTGCATCTCTGCCTTGATGTCCTGACGAATCGTGAGCCCACCGAGCTAAGAATATCTCACCTCGGTGTTTCCAGTCGAGATCAAGATTAGAGTCCACGTCTACTTGAGAAACTCTTGCAGCTAGATCTGCCTGATGGTTGTGTTGCTGTTCCTCAGTAGCTTTGCTCTTAGGAATGTGAGCATCGATGTGTCTCACTTTCACTGCAATTCTCTCGATTCGATCAGCAATGTCCTGCCACAGGTTGGCTGCCCAAATGGGTTTTCCTTTTCTCTGCCAACCATTCTTCTTCCAGTTCTTTAGCCAACCCCATAGAGCATTGGGTACCATCCATGAGTCGGTGTAGAGATAAAGCTTTGGCCATCTCTCACGTTCAGCTACGTCGAGAGCTAGCTGGACAGCTTTTACCTCTGCGAACTGACTGGATTCTCCTTCTCCATCTTTCGCCTCTGCAACTCGGCGTGTTGGACTCCACACTGCAGACTTCCACCTTCGCTTGTTCCCAACAAGACGACAGGAACCGTCTGTGAACAAAGCATATTTCTTTTCATCATCAGAAAGGTCATTGTAAGGAGGAGCTTCCTCAGCACGAGTTACTTTCTCCTCTGGAGGTTTAGCACAGTTGATACCTTCAGGCCAACTTGAGATCACCTCCACTAGACCAGGTCTTTCAAGATTTCCCATTCGAGCTCTCTGTGTTATCAGAGCCATCCACTTGGACCATGTGGAGTCTGTGGCATGATGTGGTGTGGAACCTTTGCCTTTGAACATCCAATTCAAAACTGGTAATCTGGGAGCTAAGAGAAGTTGTGACTCAGTTCCAATCACTTCAGAAGATGCTTTTACTCCTTCATAGGCAGCTAGAATTTCTTTCTCTGTTGGAGTACAGTTAGCCTCTGAACCTCTGTAACCTCGACTCCAGAAACCAAGAGGTCGTCCACGTGTCTCACCTGGAGCTTTTTGCCACAAGCACCAGGTTGGACCATTGTCACTTGCAGCTGTGTACAAAATGTTCTTAATGTCTGGACCATCTCGGACAGGTCCCAGACCCATTGCTTGAATTACCTCTTGCTTTATCTGGTCAAAGGCTGCTTGTTGTTCAGGTCCCCAGTGGAAATGGTTTCTCTTTCGAGTCACATCATACAGAGGTTTCACAATCTGACTGTATCCAGGAATGTGCAGTCTCCAAAATCCCACTATCCCCAAGAAACGTAGGGTCTCTTGCTTGTTTGTGGGACTTGCCATGGTAGAGACTCTATTGACCACATCCACTGGAATGTGTCGGCGTCCATCCTGCCATCGCACTCCCAGAAACTGAATTTCTGTGGTAGGTCCTTTCACCTTGTCTCGCTTGATGGCAAAACCTGCATTCAGAAGAATGTCAATGATCTTGTTACCTTTCTCGAAGACTTCCTCAGCAGTTTTACCCCAGACGATGATATCATCAATGAACTGGATGTGTTCTGGAGCACCGCCTTTCTCCAGAGCATCGTGGATCACTGCATGACAGATGCTTGAGCTGTGGATCCAGCCCATTGGCAGCCTGTTGAAAGTGTACTGGATTCCTCTCCAGGTGAAAGCAAACTGAGGCCTGCATTCCTCTGCTATGGGAATAGAGAAAAATGCATTAGCAATGTCTATGGTAGCATACCATTTGGCCTCTTTGGATTCCAGCTCATACTGTAGTTCCATCATGTCTGGTACCGCTGCACTCATAGGTGGTGTCACTTCATTCAGGGCTCGGTAGTCTACTGTCAGACGCCAGTCTCCATTCTGCTTCCGCACAGGCCACACTGGACTGTTGAAAGGTGAATGAGTTTTGCTGACGACTTTCTGACTCTCCAACTGACGAATCAGATTCTGAATGGGCAACAAAGAGTCACGGTTGGTTCTGTATTGTCTGTGATGCACAGTCTGAGAAGCAACCGGCAATTTAATGTCCTGTATCTTATGTTGTCCCACAACTGCAGATTCATCAGAAAGTTCAGGTCTGGCAGAGAGCTTCAATTTTTGTCCATCAATTTCTATTGAAGCTACTCCAAAAGCCCATTTGTAACCTCTAGGGTCTTTGAAACGCCCTTCTCTCAGAAAATCAATTCCCAAAATACAAGGTGCATCAGGTCCGGTCACAACTGTATGCTTCCTCCATTGTTTACCAGTTAAACTTATATTAACCTCTACCTTACTTAACTCTTGAGATCCACCAGTGACTCCCAGAATAGTTATAGACTCTGATCCCTGATAATTTGATGGTATTATGGTGCACTGAGCTCCTGTGTCAACCAAGGCCCTGTACTTCCGAAATTGTGAAGTGCCAGGCCACTGGATGTACACATCCCAATAGATTCTATTATCTCTGTTATCCCTCTCCTCCCCTGGCGGGAGGCAGGCACCCCTAGTTATGGGGAACATGCGCACATGTGCATTGCACATAGTTTGCAGGGTTATAACTTTGCATGTTATAACTGGAGCCACTGTTGGAGCCATAAGAGTCGTTCTGGGGAACTGTGGAAGTAACAGCTACCCTTCTGGTATTGCTACCTCGGGTTCTGCCACTTTGCAATTCCCTCAGTCTCCTGAAAAGATTAGAAGTTGGTTGGCCATCCCAGCGGTTCATGTTCTCACCAAACTGATCACACAGAGTTATCCAAATAGTTCTACATGATTGCCTTGGTGGTCTGTTTTGGAATGACCTGTTTTGGAATGACCTGTTTTGGAATGACCTCCTTGGAGGACGTGTATTCCTCACAGAGGAAACTTGTATCCACCTGGAGGAAGAATTGAAATTATCCCTTTGTGCCAATTGGTATATGGAATCTTTCAGATCCTTCATGCAATTCTCAATTTTTCCAGACAGAGTTTCAATGGCTGAAACCAAAGAACCACGTGTCATGCTATCCTCCAATTGTCTCATTTGATCACTGAATTGGCCAACCGTAGGAGAAGCTCCACCATAACTTCCTGACACAATTCTGCTTGCCAGAATGTTTGCATAATTGGAAGGAGCATGTTTAATGATCTTTTTAGCAAGACCAATACCCACAGGAATGTCATCAGGATTCAGAGTTTCATGTTCACCATAGAGTAGCTCTCTAACAGCAAATTCTCTCAAGCGCTTAATTCCCTCATCTATGGTAGTCCAGGGTTTAGGATTCCATGGAAGATCATCTCGGGAAGGATATCTCAGGCAAACCGCCATTAAAAAGGCGTATCCACAGACTAACCTTACGAGAGCTCTGCCTAGATGTCTATCTATTCCATTATCCCTTGAGAGAGTTCCTAACTGAGCTGCTGACTTGTCTCCAACTGTTAGAGCCAGAGCACCTGTATCATAACACCTACTAAGCCAAGCTAGAACTGGCTCCTTATCTGCCCTGGTGAAATCTTTACGGACATTTCGCAATTCCTCCCGTGGAGAAGAACATTCCAAAATATCATCTTCCGCCTCGTCTCCCTGAATTTTTTGTCCATATAATCCTGCTGTCATTCTCCTAAGGATCTCTTTAAGCTGAGAACCACCTTTGCCAGCTGCTTTCCTAGCTTCATCTGTATCCTGCTTTGATCTCACTAGGTTAGCTAGATCTTTAAAACAAACCACCTCTTCCTCCTGAGCAGGATCTCTTAGAGTAGAGGGCCCCTCACCAGGATCAGTCTCCAGCTCCTCTTCTTCTCCATCTTTGGCCTTTGCACCTCTAGTCTTTAAAGGAGCCACCTTAACTGGAGCTGTGTTTGAATTTACAGCCACCTTAATGGAAGCTGACAGGTCCTGAGATAAATCAGCTGCTGGGGCAGTGACTTCCGGTCCCACCGAGGGATTGGGCGGAAGTGACGTTGCTCCGTTAATGGCCGATGGAGAAGAAGAAGAAGGAGAAGGAGTAGGAGCCATGTTGATACCAGCCGATGCCCTTGGCTGCTTGCTAGAATCAGCAAAGTCATTTAGAGCTGCTTTACCAATTAACTTTTTAGCCTTCTTTTTAACTGACAGAGAGTCTCCACCTTCCTCATCTCGAGCCACGGCGTTCTCTTTTTGATCTAGTTTTAATAACAAAACAAGCTCTGGACACCTTCCTCTCTCGCCACAGAGAGAACAGCGAATATGCAATCACCATCACCAGCAACAGATTTATACACATCAAATAAATCACCTTTGGATCCCAGGCATCACCTAAAGTTACTCTCTCCTCAGGCGGAATCATAAAACCCTTTATCTCAATTGGGAGAGTGGTGGAGGTAACATTCCCGTATCTCACTGGCCATAATAAATTAATACATTTTCCATACCATAATTTAACTCTATACATAACCCACATATAAATTGTCCGCACCAAATATTTACCCAGGTAATCCAAAATCAAACCCAAACAATATCTGTAGACCAGAGCCCCAAAAATTGAGAAGAATAATCGCTCCACAAACCACAATACCTTCATGTTTCCTAATTCAGCTGGAAAACACTAAATCAATCAAGTAATAAATTAAACTAATTATCTGCCGCACGTTGGGTACGCCAATAAAAAAAATGTGGTGGGTGAAAGGGTAAGGCCGAGAAGCCTCTTCCCTTCCCCCTTGTAAGGTAAAAGGGAAAGAAAAAATTGAAGGGAAAGGAAAAAAAAACTCACCAGCTGAATTAGCAAAGCAGTGGAGCTATATTTACAAAGCAGTGTAGGATTTTGCAGGGGAATATTTACAAATTTACAATATCTACAATATATACAAAGATATACAACAGAGTAACACAGAAATGAGAGTAACTCCCCTCGGCCGAGGGATTCCCACCTCCGCTCTCCCTCTCTTTCCCCCTTCCCCAGAATAGTTCGGAAAAGAGGGAGAAAGAAGAAAAGAAAGAAGTTAAAAGCAGTTTGTGTTAATAAGAAGGGAGTTAGTACTGATTCCTATCAAGCCTTCAAGGCCGAAGTCTTGCAGAAAGCCCAGCAGAGGAAGAGATGCTGCACGGAGAAAAGGCGGAAGCAAGACTGACCGAGAAGTGCTGGAAATGCCCATTTCCAATCCCGTTCAGAAGGTGCTTCCTCCCACCTGACCAATGAAAATTAGTTTAGACTATTCCTTCCGTTTACCAACTTCCGTCCACCATATTCCCTTTCTTAAGGGG
>WWNC01000398.1:0-14628 GCA_011125475.1 Melanerpes aurifrons
CGGAAGGAAGAGTCTGAACTAATTTTCATTGGTCAAGTGGGAGGAAGCACTATCTGGCCTGAGAGTGAAGTGGGCATTCCCAGCATTTCTCTGTCACTCTTGCTTCCGCATCTTCTCTAGGCAGCAGCTCCCCTGTGCTGGGCTTTCTGCCAAGACTTCGGCCTTGGAGATAAGAAAGGCCAGGCCTGTATTAACTCCCTTCTAATTAACACAAACTGCTTTTAACTTCTTTCTTTTTTTTCTTTCTCCCTCTTTTCCGAACTATTCTGGGGGAAGGGGGAAGGAGGAGAGCGGAGGTGGGGGACCCCCTCGGCCGAGGGGGGTTACTCTCATTTCCGTGCTACTCTGTTGTATATCTTTGTATATATTGTAGATATTGTAAATTTGTAAATATTCCCTGCAAAACCCTACACTGCTTTGTAAATATAGCTCCACTGCTTTGCTAATTCGGCTGGTGAGTTTTTTTCCTTTCCTTCAATTTTTCTTTCCCTTTACCTTACAAGGGGGAAGGGAAGAGGCTTCTTTAGCCTTACCCTTTCACCCACCACATTTTTTTATTGGCGCCCCAACGGGGCAGATAATTAGTTTAATTTATTACTTGATTGATTTAGTGTTTTCTAGCTGAATTAGCAAACATGAAGGTATTGTGGTTTGTGGAGCGATTATTCTTCTCAATTTTTGAGGCTCTGGTTTACAGATATTGTTTGGGTTTGATTTTGGATTACCTGGGTAAATATTTGGTGCGGACAATTTATATGTGGGTTATGTATAGAGTTAAATTATGGTATGGAAAATGTATTAATTTATTATGGCCAGTGAGATACAGGAATGTTACCTCCACCACTCTCCCAATTGAGATAAAGGGTTTTAAGATTCCGCCTGAGGAGAGAGTAACTTTAGGTGATGCCTGGGATCCAAAAGTGATTTATTTGATGTGTATAAATCTGTTGCTGGTGATGGTGATTGCATATTTGCTGTTCTCTATGTGGCGAGAGAGAAAGGTGTCCAGAGCTTGTTTTGTTATTAAAACTAGATCAAAAAGAAAACGCCGTGGCTCTAGATCAGTCCCAGAGTCATCTAGTGACGAAGAGTGTGCAGAATCTCCGTCAGTTAAAAAGAAGGCTAAAAAGATAATTGGTAAAGCAGCTCTAAATGACTTTGCTGATTCCAGCAAGCTGCCAAAGGCGGCAGCTGGTATCAACATGGCTCCTACTCCTTCTTCTTCTTCTTCTCCATCGGCCATTAACGGAGCAACGTCACTTCCACCTACTCCCTCGGTGGGACCGGAAGTCACTGCCCCAGCAGCTGATTTATCTCAGGACCTGTCAGCTTCCATTAAGGTGGCTGTAAATTCAAACACAGCTCCAGTTAAGGTGGCTCCTTTAAAGACTAGAGGTGCAAAGGCCAAAGATGGAGAAGAAGAGGAGCTGGAGACTGATCCTGGTGAGGAGCCCTCTACTCTAAGAGATCCTGCTCAGGAGGAAGAGGTGGTTTGTTTTAAAGATCTAGCTAACCTAGTGAGATCAAAGCAGGATACAGATGAAGCTAGGAAAGCAGCTGGCAAAGGTGGTTCTCAGCTTAAAGAGATCCTTAGGAGAATGACAGCAGGATTATATGGGCAAAGAATTCAGGGAGATGAAGAGGAAGATGATATTTTGGAATGTTCTTCTCCACGGGAGGAATTGCGCAATGTCCGTAAAGATTTCACTAGGGCGGATAAGGAACCAGTTCTAGCTTGGCTCAGTAGGTGTTATGATACAGGTGCTCCAGCTCTAACAGTTGGAGACAAATCAGCAGCTCAGTTAGGAACTCTCTCAAGGGACAATGGAATAGATAGACATCTAGGCAGAGCTCTCGGTAAGGTTAATCTGTGGATACGCCTTTTTAATGGCGGTTGCCCTGAGATACCCTTCCCGAGATGATCTTCCATGGAATCCTAAACCCTGGACTACCATAGATGAGGAATTAAGCGCTTGAGAGAATTTGCTGTTAGAGAGCTACTCTATGGTGAACATGAAACTCTGAATCCTGATGACATTCCTGTGGGTATTGGTCTTGCTAAAAAGATCATCAAACTTGCTCCTTCTAATTATGCAAACATTCTGGCAAGCAGAATTGTGTCAAGAAGTTATGGTGGAGCTTCTCCTACGGTTGGCCAATTCAGCGATCAAATGAGACAATTGGAGGATAGCATGACACGTGGTTCTTTGGTTTCAGCCATTGAAACTCTGTCTGGAAAAATTGAGAATTGCATGAGGGAGTTAAAAGATGAATTTAGAAATTCTATATCCCAATTGGCACAAAGGGATAATTTTAATTCTTCCTCCAGGTGGATACAAGTTTCATCTGTGAGGAATACACGTCCTCCAAGAAGGTCATTCCAGAACAGGTCATTCCAAAACAGGTCATTCCAGAACAGGTCATTCCAAAACAGACCGCCAAGGCAATCACGTGGAACTATTTGGATAACTCTGCGTGATCAGTTTGGTGAGAACATGAACCGCTGGGATGGCCAACCAACTTCTAATCTTTTCAGGAGACTGAGGGAATTGCAAAGTGGCAGAACCCAAGGTAGCAATACCAGAAGGGTAGCTGTTACTTCCACAGTTCCCCAGAATGACTCTTATGGTTCCAACAGTGGCTCCAGTTATAACATGCAAAGTTATAACCCTGCGAACTATGTGCAATGCACATGTGCGCATGTTCCCCATAACTAGGGGTGCCCTGCCTCCCGCCAGGGGGAGGAGAGGGATAACAGAGATAATAGAATCTATTGGGATGTGTACATCCAGTGGCCTGGCACTTCACAATTTCGGAAGTACAGGGCCTTGGTTGACACAGGAGCTCAGTGCACCATAATACCATCAAATTATCAGGGATCAGAGTCTATAACTATTCTGGGAGTCACTGGTGGATCTCAAGAGTTAAGTAAGGTAGAGGTTAATATAAGTTTAACTGGTAAACAATGGAGGAAGCATACAGTTGTGACCGGACCTGATGCACCTTGTATTTTGGGAATTGATTTTCTGAGAGAAGGGCGTTTCAAGGACCCTAGAGGTTACAAATGGGCTTTTGGAGTAGCTTCAATAGAAATTGATGGACAAAAATTGAAGCTGTCTGCTAGACCTGAACTTTCTGATGAATCTGCAGTTGTGGGACAACATAAGATACAGGACATTAAATTGCCGGTTGCTTCTCAGACTGTGCATCACAGACAATACAGAACCAACCGTGACTCTTTGTTGCCCATTCAGAATCTGATTCGTCAGTTGGAGAGTCAGAAAGTCGTCAGCAAAACTCATTCACCTTTCAACAGTCCAGTGTGGTCTGTGCGGAAGCAGAATGGAGACTGGCGTCTGACGGTAGACTACCGAGCCCTGAATGAAGTGACACCACCTATGAGTGCAGCAGTACCAGACATGATGGAGCTACAGTATGAGCTGGAATCCAAAGAGGCCAAATGGTATGCTACCATAGACATTGCTAATGCATTTTTCTCTATTCCCATAGCAGAGGAATGCAGGTCTCAGTTTGCTTTCACCTGGAGAGGAATCCAGTACACTTTCAACAGGCTGCCAATGGGCTGGATCCACAGCTCAAGCATCTGTCATGCAGTGATTCACGATGCTCTGGAGAAAGGCGGTGCTCCAGAACACATCCAGTTCATCGATGATATCATCGTCTGGGGTAAAACTGCTGAGGAAGTCTTCGAGAAAGGTAACAAAATCATTGACATTCTTCTGAATGCAGGTTTTGCCATCAAACGAGACAAGGTGAAAGGACCTACCACAGAAATTCAGTTTCTGGGAGTGCGATGGCAGGATGGACGCCGACACATTCCAGTGGATGTGGTAAACAGAGTCTCTACCATGGCAAATCCCACAAACAAGCAAGAGACCCTACGTTTCTTGGGGATAGTGGGATTTTGGAGACTGCACATTCCTGGATACAGTCAGATTGTGAAACCTCTGTATGATGTGACTCGAAAGAGAAACCATTTCCACTGGGGACCTGAACAACAAGCAGCCTTTGACCAGATAAAGCAAGAGGTGATTCAAGCAATGGGTCTGGGACCTGTCCGAGATGGTCCAGACATTAAGAACATTTGTACACGGCTGCAAGTGACAATGGTCCAACCTGGTGCTTGTGGCAAAAAGCTCCAGGTGAGACACGTGGACGACCTCTTGGTTTCTGGAGTCGAGGTTACAGAGGTTCAGAGGCTAATTATACTCCAACAGAGAAAGAAATTCTAGCTGCCTATGAAGGAGTGAAAGCATCTTCTGAAGTGATTGGAACTGAATCACAACTTCTCTTAGCTCCCAGATTACCAGTTTTGAATTGATGTTCAAAGGCAAAGGTTCCACACCACATCATGCCACAGACTCCACATGGTCCAAGTGGATGGCTCTGATAACACAGAGAGCTCGAATGGGAAATCTTGAAAGACCTGGTCTAGTGGAGGTGATCTCAAGTTGGCCTGAAGGTATCAACTGTGCTAAACCTCCAGAGGAGAAAGTAACTCGTGCTGAGGAAGCTCCTCCTTACAATGACCTTTCTGATGATGAAAAGAAATATGCTTTGTTCACAGACGGTTCCTGTCGTCTTGTCGGAAACAAGCGAAGGTGGAAGGCTGCAGTGTGGAGTCCAACACGCCGAGTTGCAGAGGCGAAAGATGGAGAAGGAGAATCCAGTCAGTTCGCAGAGGTAAAAGCTGTCCAGCTAGCTCTCGACGTAGCTGAACGTGAGAGATGGCCAAAGCTTTATCTCTACACCGACTCATGGATGGTAGCCAATGCTCTATGGGGTTGGCTAAAGAACTGGGAGAAGAATGGTTGGCAGAGAAAAGGAAAACCCATTTGGGCAGCCAACCTATGGCAGGACATTGCTGATCGAATCGAGAGAATTCCAGTGAAAGTGAGACACATCGATGCTCACATTCCTAAGAGCAAAGCTACTGAGGAACAGCAACACAACCATCAGGCAGATCTAGCTGCAAGAGTTTCTCAAGTAGACATGGACTCTAATCTGATCTCGACTGGAAACACCGAGGTGAGATATTCTTAGCTCGGTGGGCTCACGATTCGTCAGGACATCAAGGCAGAGATGCAACATACCAATGGGCTCGTGACAGATCCATAGACATTTCCATGGATGCTATCACACAAGTCATCCATGACTGTGACATTTGTGCTGCTATTAAGCAGGCAAAACGACTTAAGCCCTTGTGGTATGGTGACAGATGGTCCAAGTACAAGTATGGTGAAGCTTGGCAGATTGACTACATCACTCTACCACGTTCTCGTTCTGGTAAGCAATACGTGCTTACTATGGTAGAGGCAAACACTGGATGGTTGGAAACTTATCCAGTTCCACATGCAACTGCACGCAACACCATTCTCGGCCTGGAGAGACAGATCCTGTGGAGACACGGAACTCCAGAGAGGATTGAGTCAGACAACGGAACTCATTTCAAGAACAACCTTGTAAAGAGCTGGGCAAAAGAGCACGGTATTGAGTGGATATTCCACATTCCCTACTATGCACCAGCTTCAGGGAAGATTGAACGCTACAACGGTTTGTTGAAGACCACTCTTAAAGCCATGGGAGGTGGATCTTTGAAAAACTGGGAAAAACATTTAGCACAAGCAACCTGGCTGGTAAATAGTAGAGGTTCAGTGAACTGAGCTGGACCTGCACATTCAGATTTGCTACGGAAAGTAGAAGGTGATAGAGTTCCTGTTGTTAGAGAAAAGAACCTGTTAGGTAAAACTGTTTGGGTATTTTCACCCTCAGGAGAGGCTAAACCTGTCCGAGGGGTGGTTTCAGCTGAAGGTCCGGGTCACACTTATTGGGTAATGCAAGAGAATGGTGAAATTCAGTGTATTCCACAAAGAAATTTAACTTTAGCTGAAAGAGGTTGACTCCGAACTGCTATACAGCTACATCGCGCCCAAAAGAAGAATCAACGAGGAATCTACGGTGCACGAACCCTGAGATCCCTGAGAGCCCTGAGTCAACTAAGAGACCCTGAGAATCCCTGTTTCCCTTTTTCTTCGCTTCGTCAGTGAAGAAATAAACTGTTTTCCATTTTTCTCATTTTCTGATTTTCTTGGACTTTTGAATCATCTACATCTGAGCATAGCCAGAATGGACTATGAACTTTGCTCATGAACTGTAAATATTATTTTGGATTGGATGGACAGTATAAACAGCCAATGAAAATTGTTTAGAAGGGGTGGATTGTGCCCGGTTGACGGTGTCCCTTTAAGAAAGGGAATATGGTGGACGGAAGTTGGTAAACGGAAGGAAGAGTCTGAACTAATTTTCATTGGTCAAGTGGGAGGAAGCACTATCTGGCCTGAGAGTGAAGTGGGCATTCCCAGCATTTCTCTGTCACTCTTGCTTCCGCATCTTCTCTAGGCAGCAGCTCCCCTGTGCTGGGCTTTCTGCCAAGACTTCGGCCTTGGAGATAAGAAAGGCCAGGCCTGTATTAACTCCCTTCTAATTAACACAAACTGCTTTTAACTTCTTTCTTTTTTTCTTTCTCCCTCTTTTCCGAACTATTCTGGGGGAAGGGGGGGAAGGGAGGGGAGAGCGGAGGTGGGGGAACCCCTCGGCCGAGGGGGGTTACTCTCATTTCCGTGCTACTCTGTTGTATATCTTTGTATATATTGTAGATATTGTAAATTTGTAAATATTCCCCTGCAAAACCCTACACTGCTTTGTAAATATAGCTCCACTGCTTTGCTAATTCGGCTGGTGAGTTTTTTTTCCTTTCCCTTCAATTTTTCTTTCCCTTTTACCTTACAAGGGGGAAGGGAAGAGGCTTCTTAGCCTTACCCTTTCACCCACCACAGGTGTGCCACAACAGAAATGGCCTTGTCCAGGTATATGATGAGCAGAGGTAAATCCTCCAGTACTCTGTGGTGGGTTAATGCCCCTTTCTGAAAACAAAAAAACCAAAGCAGGGGGGAGGGCTTGCGGGCACTTTACACTCCCTGCTGGGCGTTTCCCCCTGGGAAAGCTGAGTCTGTTCCACTCCCCTCTCCCTGCCCAGCTAGGGTATAAAAAGCAGGACATCATAGCTGTTGGATCTCCTTTTGGCTCCTGCCTTTGCTGGATGAGAGCTACTGCAGCTGCCCTCCTGCTCCTCAGCCACGTGGCCGGACCTGATCCTTTTCCCTGCTGCCTCTGTGCCTCCACAAAGAAAGACTGGTTTTGTATTATTCTTTTCTGTCCCACTCCTATCCATTCTTGTTCCTTGCCCTTGTGAACTTTTTCTGTTATTGTCATATATATATAGTTTAAAGAAAAAATTCTTCACCTCTCTACTTCCAAGCCAACTCCAGATTGTTGTTTAGTGGATTTGCTCCTTACCCTTTTTTTTCCCCTCTCTGTTTGGAGGGAGGAGGGGGCGGGGGGAGTGGGGAAGAGATTCTCAGCCTTTTTCCCCATTTGGGCTTTTTAACTCCCAGTTAAGGCTCAAACCACTACATACTCCTAACTCTGAATGATGCTGGAAGGCTGGGCCAAATAGGGACAGGACAAACCCTCCCATTCAGTGCAGATCTCCTGGGCTTCAGAATATTACTTGAGGCACAAAACATAGTACCAATCATATGGAAATAAGATAAATAAGAAAAATTTGATTTCAGATTTCCTATGCTGGCACCTGTCCTCTGCCAGGAAGACTCTGGTTTGACAGTCTTTGTAGAAGGAGCACTTGAATCATATTTTGACCTCCATAAATTGTATCAGCTGGAACAGCAAAATATAAAACATCTCACAATGGTTTTCCATAGGAAGAAATGCTGGAGACATCTCTAAATCCTTTGACTTGGCAGAGAGAAACAGTATGTATAGCAAATATACTCTGCTTTTCATTCAGAATGAAAATGTGGTCATTATCCTGCATACTTCAACCAAAGCATGCAGAGATACACAAAGAGAGAAGAAACCTTGGGAAAGTGGTACATAGGCACAGGAAGAACACTGCAGCCTTGAAGTCACTGTAAGAAATGTTGTTTAAATCGGAAACAAAGATCCTTCAGTTGTGAATTCAGACTGAAACAGGCAGTTAACCTGGCAGGGCCATCTGAGGCACACACACAATCATATCCCACAGCAGAAAAGAACATGATGAAAGAATGAGCAAAATGTAAAAATAAATAAAGAGGCTTTGATGAGCATGAGGCTGCCTGACCCAAAACACGGCAAAGGGATCTACAGAGCATGAGACAGCTGCATACTCGAGAAGAGTAAGGAAAAAACCTCACACAAGAATGTCTATAAAAAGAATGGAAATGAGGAAATTGCTCAAACACACACCCCACCCCACCCACCCCCCAATTAAAAAACCCCAAACCCACCAACATTATTCATAATGTCAGAGGAGTGGTTGAGACATTTCTGCTGACTCTGAGTCTGCACTATTCCAGCACACTTGTTTAGTAGGGTTTTTTTTTACCCTAAGTTTTGTCTACATTTTAATTTGCCCTGAAGGAAATTTGCCCTTCTCACAGATCAAACTTTAGTTCCTCAAAACATATTACTCATCTGCAGAGATGGAGCTGCAGAACCTAATGCCCTGAACTACCTGTGGAAATCTCACTTCCACTGACTGCTGTTTAGTTGACTGCTCCTTTAGAGATACTAAATGCAACTCTTGTCTTTATTGCCTGTCTCACAGCGTTGGCAACATCAGCTTTTGTATGGCACTTTTCTTACTCTCTCAAAAAACACTGCCCTGGTCTGTGACTCCACTTGTTTATCACATTATGCTCAGGCAGCACTTTTCTCATATCTTGTCTCCAGTACAACACATCCTCTGCATCCAGAGTAACCCTGGGAGTTGCAGCCCTGGCACATGAAGGATTTTTTCTGGGAACCATGTTTTAGGAGAAATGCTCCTATTCATCAGTGTTATATTTAAAACAAGATCAAGTTGTCCTGGGCACTCACCTTTGCCTGAAGCATGATTTCTCAGCATTATAAACTACATAAAAGGACAAAGGATACTTCAGCACCATGCCAGAAAGATTTAAGCCAAGAAATACCTCTCCAGGATGAAGATCACAGGCATTGAGACCATATGCCCAAAAGAGAAGGGAAGTTCATATTTCCTTATATATTCATGACCAGAGATATTAACTAAGAAACAATTCAAAGCCTGCCCACCAAAGTGAGGAAGGAAAGCCACAGATTTGGGTGCACACTGTCTCTCTTGCTGCCATCTGCTGTTTTCCTAGGGAAGAATGGAAGATTTCAAATAACATACCATGATTCTTCCCTCTACCTACTGCATTAACCCTACTTACAATCTGGCAAAGTTTCACAGACAATGTGGGAATGCATTACACTCATTTGTTCACTTCATGGTTCTGGAAAACAAACAGCAAGCACAACTCTCTCATTTGCAGAGTTACTGACAACAACCACTGTTACTGAAGATGCTGGACTTGACTCAGCTTTTCTTGTAAGCACCTGCAGAAAAAGCAACTTGTGGAAAGGCTAATGCTAGCTGAAATGCTCTGAAGAAGCTTCTCTGTTAATCCCTTGGGAACAGAAGGGCACCAGGGATATCTTGTTGTTTTTCTTTCCCCCCTGATTTGAAGGCCATTGGGTGATGAATGAAGGCATGAACCCCTCTGCCATATAGCAACGAGATTCCAGAAATGCAGAGAATCTCAGAAGCCCTCCCAGAAGTCCTTTATTGCTGTGTTGTAGAATCCCCAGTATTACAGAGTCTTAGAGTCACACTTACAGAAGTTGTCCCAGAAGCCTTTAACAGATGAAGCAGCTAACAGAAGTCGAAGTCCTGAACATATCCCTTTCAGCATCCCTACACTGAAGCCCTAGCCAGATGAAGTCGTGAACTAATAGAAGTGCCTAGCAGCCCTAACTGAAGTGGTTTGTACTTAAGTCTCTAACCCAAGATACCTATTGCTGTTCTTTATGCTTTTTGTTATCAATCCCTTAACCAGTAAAATCTAACCACATTTATAAGCTAAAATCTTTTCCCAATAAGAGACACCAGCATGCCTTGGAGGTGGCTTCTGCAGCGTGTTCCAATCAAAGGCTGCCAATGTGAGGATGTTGTTCTTGCCGCACATGGAATGTAATTGTTTTGCTCTATGCAGCATGCTAAGGAATTGGTCAGCTAAGAAATCAGTCAGCTAAGGAATCAGGCACTCTGCACGCACCCAGCAGCTGCCTTCAGAACAGTGGCTGCAACAGTATCTCATCAGACTTTCACACAGCATTTCTGTATGACCCATCCTGCAAATGCAACAATGGTTTAAGTGTGCCCAAGAGGCTGGCAGAAGCCTCCTCCCTATGCCTACATTTCCTCATGGAGTAGTAAAGTCTGATATTGCAGATACCAGTGTTTAAAAGCCCAGTTTTGCACTGCTGGTATTCAGAGAGCAGGCTTGCCCTTAAACCAAGCTGTCTATATATAGTTGTTACTGCAGCATTAATATTATTAAATAACAGAAATGGAGTTGCTTTCCAGATTATTTCAGTTTAGCCTAAGCTGACCTGGTTTTGGTCTGCATTCTCCAGAATAAAAATTCCACATGTAGCACTAACTTATTCTGGCCCCAAGGGGGATCTCCACAAGGTCATCAGTCTAAAAAATCAGCTCCTCTTTCAGTAGTTACTAGGCAGCAACTCTACTTAATTTTTCTAACCTGTTAGATTTACCTTTTCCGGATATTTCTAAGTAAGAGCAGAAAAGGGATGGCTCCTGAGCACAAGCTGAGCACATTGTTTCCTGAGGCAGAGAATAAACTGCACCCTAATGTAAATGGCTGACACAAAGCCAATGCATCAATTTATGATTCAGATAAACCATTAACTTAGCACTTATGTAAGACATTAGACTTCTTAGGAGCTTGGACCAAGGTACAAATTTCATGGAGACCGCACTAATTTGAGAAAACAATTGAGTGTGCTCTTTAGCATGACAAACCAGACCACTTACCCATTGGGGAAAGATAAAGGAAGACAGGATTCTCTTTTTCCAGCTTTCTGAAATGCTTTTTAGCTTTCCTCATTTAATCTAAGCTGGATACAAAGTTCCAGAATAAAACTTTTAACTTGCTCTCCAGCTAAATGCTAAGCCTTGCCCCTCGTGAGGAAAGAAAACCAAACCATACACACAGGGTTTCAACAATCTCTGCTCGAGTTCAGCCAAATTTCAAATGCTGAACCTGTTCATTTCCCACCAGGGCTGGTGAATGAATTAGCACCACAGCTATTTGTCTCTTACTCTGCAGTCACATTTCTAGGAGACTGCCATTTTCCAAATATATTTATGCAATTATGTGAAATTCAGCTTAGGCTGACAGGATTCTGCAGGTTCTACACTTGAACCAAAATGCACATTTACTGAGGACATCAGAAAGTTACCCCTCTTTGGCCAAAGTTTCGTTAATGGTCTGGAACTGCAATTTTGAGGTAATCAATATGAAGCAGCAGATTGTAAGCTGATTTTGTTCAGAAAGTGGGTGCTCAGCACTCCCCCCAAATAAATCCCTCTCTCTTGGGTTTCATAGTTTCATAGTTTCATAGTTTCATTCAGGGTTGGAAGGGACCACAAGGATCATCTAGTTCCAACCCCCCTGCCATGGGCAGGGAAACCCCACACTAGATCAGGCTGGACAGAGCCTCATCCAGCCTGCTCTTAAACACCCCCAGGGACGGGGCCTCGACCACCTCCCTGGACAACCCATTCCAGGGTCTCACCACTCTCATGGTGAAGAACCTCCTCCTCACATCCAGCCTGAATCTCCCCACCTCCAGCTTCATTCCATTCCCCTAGTCCTATCACTACCTGACATCCTGAGAAGTCCTTCCCCAGCCTTCCTGTAGGCCCCTTCAGATACTGGAAGGCCACAATGAGGTCACCTGGGAGCCTTCTCTTCTCCAGACTGAACAGCCCCAACTCCTTCAGTCTGCTCTCAGGAGAGGTGCTCCAGCCCTCTGATCATCCTTGTGGCCCTTCTCTGGACACGTTCCAGCACCTCCACATCCCTCTTGTAATAGGGGCTCCAGAACTGGACACAGTACTCCAGGTGGGGTCTCACCAGGGCTGAGTAGAGGGGAGGATCACCTCCCTCGACCTGCTAGCCACACTTCTCCTGATGCAGCCCAGGATCTGATTGGCCTTGCGGGCTGCAAGTGCACATTGGGAGCTCATGTTGAGCTTTTTGTCCACCAGCACCCCCAAGTCTCTCCTCAGGGCTGCTTTCCAGCCAGTCACTGCCCAGCCTGTATTTGTGCCGGGATTGCCTCGACCCAGATGCAGGACCCTGCACTTGCTCTTATTGAACTTCATGAGGTTGGCTTGTGCCCACCTCTCCAGCCTGTCAAGGTCCCTCTGGATGGCCTCCCTTCCCTCCAGTGTGTCTGCTGCACCACACAGCTTGGTGTCATCAGCAAACTTGCTGAGGGTGCACTCAATGCCACTGTCCATGTCACCCACAAAGATGTTGAACAAGACAGGTCCCAGGACTGATCCCTGAGGGACTCCGCTTGTCCCTGGCCTCCACTGGGACATGGAGCCATTGACAGCCACTCTTTGGGTGCGGCCATCAAGCCAGTTCCTTATCCATCTAGTGGTCCACCCATCAAACCCATGTGTCACCAGTTTGGAGACCAGGATGTGGTGCGGGACAGTGTCGAAGGCTTTGCTCAGGTCCAGGTAAATGACATCAGTTGCTCGCCCTCATCGATTAATGTTGTCACCTGCTCATAGAAGGCCACCAGGTTGGTCAGGCAGGATTTGCCCTT
The DNA here is from genome assembly GCA_011125475.1 of Melanerpes aurifrons. Lineage (NCBI taxonomy): Eukaryota > Metazoa > Chordata > Aves > Piciformes > Picidae > Melanerpes > Melanerpes aurifrons. The sequence continues at coordinate 12,796 of WWNC01000398.1, forward strand.
GGCAAAGCCATGCTGGCTGTTCCCAATCACCTCTTCACTATTCTTCTGAGCCAGTAGTGACTCCAGGAGGATCTGCTCCATGATCTTTCCAGGCACAGAGGTGAGACTGACTGGCCTGTAGTTCCCTGGTTCCTCCTTCTTACCCTTTTTGAAGATGGGGGCAATGTTTCCCCTTTTCCAGTCCGTGGGGACTTCACCAGATTGCCATGACTTTTGAAATATAACAGAGAGGGGTTTAGCAACCTCCTCTGCCAGTTCTCTCAGCACCCGTGGGTGTATCCCGTGGGGTCCCATGGACTTGAACACTTTCAGGTTCTTCAGATGATCACGAACCTGATCTGCACTTACAATGGGCAGTTCTTCCTCCCCATCCCTGGCTTTGACTTCCATAACATCAGGAGTGTGGCTAGAGGCCCTTGCAGTGAAGACTGAGGTAAAGAAGTTATTAAGTACCTCAGCCTTTTCCTCATCCCTTGTGACCATGTCACCATTTTCCTTTCTGAGGGGGCCCACACCTTCCCTAGTCTTCTTCTTCCCATTAATATACCTGTAAAAGTTCTTAGTGTTCCCTCTAATCTCCCTGGCTAGATTCAATTCAAACTCTGCTTTGGCTTTCCTAACCAGGACTCTCGCTGCTCGGGCAGCTTCCTATATTCCCCCTGTTCTACCTGTCCTTCCTCCACTTCCTGTAGAGTTTCCTTTTAAGTAATAGTGTGTCCAGTAGCTCCTTGCCCATCCAGGCAGGCCTCCTAGCATTCTTACCTGCTTTTCTCTTTGTTGGTACACAGAGCTCCTGGACACAGAGGAGGTGGTCCTTGAATATTGACCAGCTATCCTGGGTCCCTCTTCCCTCCAGGGCTTTGTCCCATGACACTTTGGCTAGCAGATCCTGAAGCGATCAAAATCTGCACGCCTAAAGTCTAGGGTCGTGAGCTTGGAATACTTCCTCCTGATTGCCCTGAGGATGTTAAATTCAACTGCTTCATGGTCACTGCAGCCAAGGCCATCTCTGAGCCTCACATTGCTTACCAGCCCTTCCCTGTTGGTGAGAACAAGGTCCAGCATAGCACCATGTCTTGTTGGTTCCTCTACCATTTGGAGGAGGAAGTTGTCTTCTATGCAGTCCAGGAACATCCTGGATTGCTGGTGCCTTGCTGTGTTGTCCCTCCAGCAGATGTCCGGGTGGTTGAAATCACCCATGAGGACCAGGGCTTGTGACCTGGAAGCCGCTTCTATTTGCCTATGGAGGGCCTCATCTGCTTGGATCTGCTGGTCAGGTGGCCTGTAGGAGACCCCCACAGTAATATCTCCTTCCCCTGTCCTGCCTTTAATTTTAACCCATACGCTCTCAACTAGCTCATCATCCCTCCCCAGTTGGAGCTCCACTGATTCCAACTGGCTACTGACATAGAGGGCAACACCTCCTCCTCTCCTTCCCTGCCTATCCTTCCTAAAGAGTTTATATCCATCTATGCCTACATTCCAGTCATGGGATTCATCCCACCAAGTTTCAGTAACTGCCACTATGTCGTGGCATCCCAGCAGCACAGTGGCCCTTAACTCATCCTGTTTGTTGCCCAAGCTGCGCGCATTCGCATAGAAGCACTTCAGCTGGGCTGGCCCTGGCCTCCTCTTGTGCCAATTCCCCTCGGTTTCCACAGAATGTCCTGGTGGATCATTCGTGGCTTGCCTCAGGGCAGCAAGTTGAGAGCCCTTACCATCTCTCCTTCTCTCTACTGCTGGTGAGCTGCCCCTCTGTTTGTCACCAGCCAGCAGGAGACTATAAACCCCTTCCCCCTTCAAATCTAGTTTAAAGCCCTCTAGTTTAAAGAG